>UESW01004392.1:779619-836635 GCA_900491605.1 Calamus simplicifolius
TCCATGTGAAGTAGCTCTAGTCCCTAGAAGTTGAAACAATGTTTTTAGATTTAAAAGAACTTCTAGTTTGTTTTCCAAATTGACATGCATCACATATTTTATTATTTTCAAAATCTAATTTAGGTAAATCCTTTAACTAAATCCATTTTAATTAGTTTTGAAATAAGGTGTGTGCTTGCATGACCTAATCTACGATGCCACAACCAACTAATATCATTATGTTAGCATTATCAGCAATTAGGCAATGACTACTCTTAGATAATTTTTCTAAGTCAACTAAGTATACATTGCCATGTCTATAACCAGTAAAAACAATGCTATCATCAATAGAATTAGTTACAGTGCATAAGAAGATTTAAATGAAACATTAAAGTTTTTATCACATAATTGACTTATGCTAATTAGATTATGCTTCAAACCATTAACATAAAGTACATTATCAATAGTATAGATGGAGTTATGCGAACTTTACCAAGGCCCAAATTTGACCTTTACCGTTATCGCCAAATGTCACAACTCCACCTTTCTTTTCTTCTAGGGTGATGAATTCCTCTTTGTCACCCGTCATATGTCTTGAGCAGCCGCTATCAAGATACCACTTCTTGTTTGATCTTTTGGCTACAAGACATTCCTGCAATATCATCAAACTTTATGTTTAGGTACCCAAGCTTTCTTGGGTCCTTCATGGTTAGTAGCAAAAAATTGTTCCTTTCGGAACCCATATTTTCTTAGCTTTAATATTTAACTTGTTGTTGTTTTTAATGTTTTGCATTCAAAGGATTTGTGACCTTTTTCATTACATTTAAAACAAGTTATATTACTTTGGTTGGCTTTTACAAAAATATTCTTTAGTGATTTCTGTTTTCTTATGTGTTATATCCTAGCCCAGCTTTGTCAAAAACAGCTTTTTGACTATCTAGGATCATGTTAAGTTTAGTTGAACTTAATGTGAATTTCTCAACAATGTCCTTATATTTTTTAACATCTTTCTTAAGAGAGTCAATTTCTTTAGCTTGCTGTTCTTTATCTAAAGCTAAAGTTTCTATTTGATCTTTTAAATCTTTAGTTGAGTTTTTAGTTTCAGATTTTAATAAATCTAATTCTTGATTAAGATTATCTCTTTCTTTCCTAAGTTCTTCTTTTTCATTAGTTAAGTTCTTAACTTCTAAAGCTATTCATTTTTACTTTTAGCTAAACTAACATTATCATTTTTCACAGATTTAAATTTCTTTTTCAACAATTTAAAATCTATCATTAGTTCATTAAAAGCTTCAAACATTTCATCAAATGTAAATCATCATTGTCGGAGGTTTCGGAACTTACCTCGTCATTGTCGTCGTCGTTGGCCATGAAACAAATATTGGCAACCTCTTTTGTTCTTCTTCTTCGGAAGAAGATTCATCAGACCATGTTGCCATATGCCTTCTTCTTTTTCTTGAAGGTCTTTTTCAATTGGACAATCATATCGATAATGCCCCGGTTTCTTACACTCATAACATATCAAGGGGTCTTTCTCTTTTCTTTGTCCTTGTCCTTTTTCTTTCCTTTTCTCCTTCCATTTTGTCCAAATTTCTTTTTTGGAAGGGTTTCTTTTTCCTCAAAAATCTTCTGAAACTTCTTGGCCAAGAGAGCAGTTTCATCATTATCTTCATCACTATCATCACTGCTGCTCTCTTCCAATTCTGCAGTCTTGAGGGCAAAAGTTTTCCTTCTTTTTGTTTCCTCCTCAACATGCTGCCTCATTGTCAATTCGTGGGTCATGAGAGATCCTAGAAGCTCCTCTAAGGGTAGTGCATTGAGGTCTTTGGCTTCTTGGATTGCTGTGACTTTTGCTTCCCACGATCTTGGCAATGACCTGAGTATTTTGCGAACAAGATCAGCATTAGTATAAACTTTTCCTAAACTTTTCAAACCATTCACAATATCGGTGAATCTAGTGAACATGCATGTGATGGTTTCAGTTTGTTCCATTGTGAACAATTCATATTTATGAACCAAAATATTTATCTTTGATTCTTTTACTTGGTTTGTTCCTTCATGTGTAACTTCCAACCTATCCCATATTTCTTTAGCGGAATTACAAGTAGAGATTCGGTTGAATTCATTTGAATCTAAGGAACAATATAAGATATTAATGGCTTTGGCATTAAGTTGAGCCATTCTCCTATCATTATCATTCCAATCCCTTTCGGGCTTTGGAACAATAGTGCCATCAATAAGGTGTGTGGGTGTACTAGGTCCATTTAATATAACACCCCAAAGCTCATAATCAGAAGCTTGAATGAATATCCTCATTCTAGCTTTCCAATAAGAATAGTTTGAGCCATTAAAAAGTGGAGGTCTATTCGTAGAATGACCTTCAGCAAAACTAGAACCACTTTGTGTTGCCATAATGACCTTTAGCTCTTGATCGTGAGATCAAACTCTAAATGAGCACTATGCTCTGATACCAATTGTTGGCCCAGATGGCAACCCAAGAGGGGGGGGTGAATTGGGTTCTTAAAAATTTAAGACTTTTTAACTTTAATTGATTAGTTAGCAAGATGTGCAAGTGAGAGGCTAACTAAAAGCAATACACAAGCAAATAAAGAGAGATAGAGAAGAGAAAATTAGGCACGGCAAACACAAGAATTTTATAGTGGTTCGGTGCAACCAACACCTACGTCCACTCCCAAGATTCACTTGGGTCCACACTATAATCTCTCTAGATTACAGCCGAGTTGTTTTCCAAGCTCACAACTCAAACTTGTTGTTTTCCGGGTGCACAACGAACCCAGCTGGTTTTAACTCGGGCTTACCAGCACAAAACCCTACACGTTGTTTTTCTAGGGCTCACAACTAACCCAACACAAGCACTCCGGCTTGCAACGAGGTATACCAACCTCCACTAATTCAATCCACTGATTGAATCAGCAAACAAAAAATTGTGTTTGAACAATAAGTGCTCCCCTTGAGCAAATATACAAATGAAGTACAAAATATAAAAGGTTAGAAAAGCCTGATAATTTGCAGATGGTAGATGCTTGGGCTTTCTCCCTTCTTCTCTTCAACTCCTCTTGAAGTGTTGAATCACGCCTCAGCTAGATTCTTGACCGTTGAAGACTTTGGAGTTGAGATGAAGCTTTTTCCTCTTTTGAAAATCCGCAGATTTGACCTTTGAAACGCACTTGGATTTTCTTCTGGCTTTTGTGGAATGATGAGAAGGAGTAGACGAAACTTTCACTTGGATTTCACTCCTTTTGAATCACTCTTCTTTGAGCTAAAAATTTTTCCAATATGCTCTGTTTTTCCCTCTTTTCAAATGATATTCTTTTCTCTCTTTTTGATTTCTCTTTTCTTTTGATTTGAAAAGAGCTCCTCTATTTATAGATTCTGCAAAAATATATCCGTTAGAAACAAGGAAAAATAGCCGTTATTCAAAAATCTTACCGTTGGGGCTGATGTGTCATCGTTAAAAATCGCGCCCAGAATTTCCGGAGTCGACTCGAGCTCGGGGAGTCGGCTCGAGGTCGATTACCAAAAATAGAAACATTTTAACCATTGAGGGGTCGACTCGCGAAAACAAAGTGTCGGCTCCTGAAAGTCGGGAGTCGACTCGAGGAAAATGGGGAGTCGACTCGAGAAGTGCTCAAAAAACATGGGTTCTGTTGTTTGAGCGGAGTCGACTCGCACAGACAGGAGTCGGCTCGCAAGAATTCAGGGGTCGACTCTTGAAAACAAGGGTCGACTCGAGAAACTCAGAAATTGGGGAGTCGACTCGGAAACCCTTGAGTCGGCTCGGGACCGATACAAAAATCAGAAAAATGTTCTGATTGACTTTAAAACTTGTCCCAATTAAATTTAAAATATAAATTTGACTTGAATACATTAAATATGACATTTATCATGGATTCAAGACATGTTTCAAGAATTCATCGATTGAATTATAATGTATTAAAAATTCCTTTTTGAAATCTTTTAGCATACAACTGAAACTTCTTTTTCTAATTGATTCAAAACTCATTAATATAACCATTGATAGTTCATTCCTTTCAATTTGAATAAGCTCAAGGTTTTTGATAAATAAACACATTGTATTCTTTAAGATACTCATGGCTTTTGGAAATCATCAAAATCAATAAAGTTGGGGCAATTATGTTTCAATAATTTCTCAACATAGAGATATGCTTATGATCATCCAAAGGACCTAATCATAGGTGATCCATCTCAAGAAGTAAGAACTAGATCATTTATGAGAAATATCAATAATCATCTTGTATTTGTGTCTCATATAGACCAAAGCCTATTGAGAAAGCTAAAAAAGATAGCAATTGAATGTTTGCAATGCAAGAGGAATTGAATCAATTCACTAGGAATAAGGTATTGACCCTATGATAGACCTAAAGATCGTCCAGTTATAGGAACCAAATGGGCATTTAGAAATAAGTCAAATGAGAATGTCATTATTATTAGGAATAAGGCTAGACTGGTTGGAAAAGGATATAATCAAGAAGAAGGTATTGATTTTGATGAAACTTTTGCATCGATTGCTAGACTAGAGGCCATTAGGTTATTACTTGTATTTGCATATTGCATGAACTTCAACTTATTTCAGATGGATGTAAAAAGTATATTTTTAAATAATTTTATAAATAAAAAAGTCTATATTGAATAATTTCTCGATTTTGAAGATCATGAATTTTTAAATTATATTTTTAAACTTCATAAGGCACTTTATGGTTTGAAACAAGCACCTAGAGCTTGGTATGATAGGCTTAGTAAATTTTTAATTAAAGTAATTTTTTTAGAGGCAATATTGATAAAATCTTATTTTTAAAAAGAAAAGAAATGATTTATTAGTTGTGCAGATTTATGTAAATGATATAATATTCGGTGCTACTAACAACTCTCTTTGTCAAGAGTTTGCCGAGTTAATGCAGAGAGAATTTGAAATGAGCATGATGAAAGAACTGAATTTCTTTCTTGGACTCCAAATCAAACAAGAAAAGAAGGGATTTTCATCAACCAAGCAAAGTATACAAAAGAAACTTTCAAAAAGTTTGGTATGGATTTAGGCAAATCCCTTGGCACACCAATAAGTCCATCATGCAAGCTTGATAAGGATGAAGATAGTAAGAAAGTAGATCAAAGCTTTCTAGAAGTATGATTGGATCTCTTCTTTACCTTACTGCTAGTAGACCAGATATTATATTTGCTATTTGCATTTTTCTAGATATCAATCGGATCCTAATGAATTACACTTAATAGCTGTAAAAAGAATATTTAGATATTTGTGTGAAACTAAAAATGTAGGATTATGGTACTCTAGAGACTCCACATTTGATTTGATTGCATATTCTAATTTTGATTTTGCTGGTTGTAAACTAAATAGAAAAAGTATTAGTGGTGTATGCTAATTCTTGGATAATAACTTAATCTTTTGATTTAGCAAAAAGTAAAATTTAGTTGCATTATCTACAGTAGAAGCTGAATATATTGCAGCTATAGGTTGCTGTGCTCAAGTCCTTCAGATTAAGCAATAGCTTGAGGATTTTAGCATTACACTTAATAATATTCTCATAAGATGTGATAATATAAGTGCAATAAATCTAATTAAAAATTCTATACAATATTCAAAAACTAAGCACATAGAGATTATACATCATTTTATAAGAGAACATATTGCAAATGAAGATGTTTGTCTTGAATTTGTTTGTACTGAAAATTAATTAGCTGATATTTTTACTAAATCTTTGAGTGAAAATAGATTCTGTTATCTTAGAGGAGAATTAGAAGTTTGTGATCCTTTAGAATAGTTTGAAACTCCTAAGGAGAGCTATTTAGAATTCAATTGAATTTTCTTGAATATCCTTCTATTCTTCTAAGGAAGATCATCTAGACATTTGAAGTTCTTGATATCTCATGCTTTAAGGAACACTATCTAGAAATTTGAGCTTGGCTTGACATGTTTCAGCCCTTGAAATCTATGAAATTCTATTAAAATTGTCCCTGAATCGATATGAGATTTTATCTTGAGTCGACTCGATGGCGAGCCAACTCATGCAGAAGTAGAAGTCGACTCGAGGTCATAAAGCTCTTTATTTGCTCGATGGGGAGTCAATTCGAGTGTCTGCATGAGCCAACTCGATTTTAAGCGCTGGCAGCTTATCTGTCGATGAGTCGACTCGAGGTGGTCCCAAATAGTTTTTTAGGGTTTGAGTTGACTTTTTTAGAAACAAATCTTCAAATCAATCTAGAGCCAACCCATCCTTAAATTCTTCCAAACTCTCAAATCTTCTCATTTCCAAGCTCCATTGCTCTCCAATAGCTCCCAAGCGTTGCGCATCAGCTCAAGGACCTCCTATCGTCACTGGGAGAAGGTCAGCTTGACGCACCACCAAGCAACCATCTCCAAGCACCCCTTCTTCTTCCTCAACTTACATATCTAAAATTCGAACTTCAATGTCATCGCATCCTAACCCCATGGCTGGAAGAGTGATCATAACTGAAAGAAAGGCACATTTTGAGTTCTTGAAATCCAAGGGTTTTAATATTGGGAACTTGTTGAAAAATCTGGGATGGGGGAAGCTTTGTTCGTTAGATGTTTTCACTTATCCTGCTTTAGTAAGAGAATTTTATGCATATGCTAGGAGAGGAGACGGAGGGTTGATAGGAACAGTGAGAGGAACCCAATTGAGGGTAAATCAAACTTTTCTAAGTAATCTATTGGAAATGCCCAGTGAAGGAATGACCCCTATAACTCATTCTGATCGTGGTGGTGCTTTGTCAAGAATGTTGAGGAAAGAAGTGTCAAATTTAGAAGAAGTCTATGCCAATCAATTTCCCTTGGAGTTAAGGCTATTGTTAAATATTTATGGAAGAATTTTATTTCCAAAACTAGAAGATTTGACTTTGTTTCTAAGCGAGACGTGGTTCTAATAGATTGTATTTTAAATGGCCACCTACTAAACTTACCTGAAATGATGATTAGTTACATGGGTGATGCCTACACTAAGAAAAAGGTAAATCTGCCCTATGGAATGGTCCTTACCTTGGTATTTAGAGAACAAGGTGTTGAAAATTAAAAAAATGAGCCAAAGAGACTCCTTAGGCAAACTGACTATTACAATGTCTCTACCCTACACTGTATGGGCTATAGAAAGATAGATGGGGTATGGTAGATGAGAAGACAAGAGGTTCTTTCGGTTCCAGTTAGAGATGCAGACAGTGATGAGATGAAAGAGGTCCCTAGACCATCAGAGGCAGTTGGACCATCAACAACACCTGGACCATCTTTTGTACCTTCATCTTCAGTAGTACCAGCACCAACTGCTGTAGCAGCTCCTTCATCTACCTTGTTTGAAGACTTACTGGAAAAGATGAGAGAGCTAATGAGATCTGAGCTTGCAGAGTAGAGGTAGATGATTTGTAATCTGCAAGAGAGAGTGAGCAGCCTAGAGGACTCCTTGTTGCCCAGATGTAGTAACCCAAGAGGAGGGGTGAATTGGATTATTAAAAATTAATTACTATGCAGGTATGTGCTTTAACCCTAATTAAATTTGATTCGCAGCGGTGTAGTGAAGTGCATAGAATAATAATAATAGAGAATCAAACAACCACAAACAAAAGAGAATTTATAGTGGTTCGGTGCCAAACTCAGCACCTACATCCACTCCCCAAAACCTTTGGGAATTCCACTAACCGTATCATAACGATTACAACCTCTAGCCTTCCTCGGCTAGTCCTCTTGTTTATACAGCACAAAGCAGCCAAACCCTAGCCTTACCAGGCTAGTCCTCTTGTTTAACGGCACAAGAAGGCCAACCTCTAGCCTTACCAGGCTAGTCCTCTTGTTTAACGGTACAAGGAAGCCAACAAGAACCAAAGGGTTAACTCTAACCCTTTTACAAAATTTCAGAGAGTATAAGAATGAGTAGCTCATACAATGAGCAAATATTCAAGATATACTTTACAATTTGAAGCAATATCCTCAGCAATAAATGAACAATGTCGAGGTAGCTGAAGTCTTGATTGCTTGAGGGCTTCAATGGATCTAGACGACCTTTGAGCAATGAATGATCTTTGAATGCACAACAACTTGCTTTCAACCACTCCAAAAAATATGCAATAACAGCTCTTTTTCTTGGATTTCTTTCTCTTGTATTTCTCTCTTTTTAGATTCATCAAGTTGTTCTTCAAATCCCATCGTTGAGATTATTTTCCTTAAGCATTGAATGCATTTGAATCCACTTGAGGAAGGAAGAACTCTGTCATATCACAAGAAATCAAAAGTTAATATAGCTAAAAATAGCAATGTATTTAAAGAAGAGAGAGAGAGAGAGCACGCCCAAAAGCTAGAGTGGTAGTTGACTGGAATTAATTCCAGGTAGCTGAGAGGCTTGAAGACGATCGGCCAGGAAGAAAGAAGGAGCCCTAGCTAGCTATCCAGCTAGCTCACTTGAAAAAAAGCACGACAAGAGAGAGGCTCAGGTAACTCCTTAGGCAACTAAAACACTTGCTAGTTAGCTTCCCAGCTAACTAACAACCAAAGCATGCAGCCAGGAGAAAAAGTAAAGAGCCAGTCTGAACCAAAAGATAGTTAGCTCTTCAGCTAACATAGCAAGCAATCCATGCGACAGGGAGAAGTAGCCATGAAATGGTAGTTAGCTTCCCAGCTAACTAGGAAAGAAAGGCTCACGACTGCAAAGGAAAAAGGCATCAGAAGGATTGGGTAGTTAGCTCATTAGCTAACTAGCCAACAGATAGTTAGCTTCCCAGCTAACTAATCAAAAGAAGCTTACGACTGCAAAGGATTCCTTGTTATCAGAGAAAAGGAGGAGTTAGCTCTTTAGCTAACTGAAAATATCAACCGCTCGGCTTGGATTCCCTGTAAAAAAAAAAAGTTAGCTAAGAAAGAAAACCAGTTAGCTCCAAAACAAAGTAGTTAACTAACAGGGTATGCTAGCTAGCTAAGAGAACCATCAGTTAGCTCACTAGTTAGCTAAAAAAGAGGTGCGTTCGGCCAAGTTAAGAATCAGGGAATGATAGTTAACTAAAAGGCAAGCCAGCTAGCTAACAGGGAAGCCAAGTTAGCTAATCAGCTAACTAATACCCAAAGCATTCGGCCAGCACAGAAGCATTCAAACCATAGTTAACTAAAATGAAATCTAGCTAGCTCAGAAGGAGGCCAAGCTAGCTAACCAGCTAGCTCAAAAATGACAAGGCTCAGCTAGCAACTGTAACAAGCACCTTAGCTAGGTAAAATGAAACTCTAGCTAGCTAACAAAGGAACAAGCTAGCTAACTAGCTAGCTCAAATTAACAACCGTTTGGCCAAGCTACAGAAATGGTTTGGGAGTTAGCTAATTTAAGTACCAGCTAGCTAGACGAAAGAGCAAGCTAGCTAAATAGCTAACTCCCAAGCCAAAAAGAATGGCCATGGCTAAAAGATGTTCATTTGATATCAATCAGGTGGCAAAATAAAGTAAACTCCCAAAGAAAATTGCATAAAGATACTTACTTGTAAAGCATCTGAACTTCCCTGCAACAAGCTTAATAAATATAATTAGTCTTTGCTTAATTGTTTTGTAAGCATCAAAATCAATCCAGGGTCAACAATCTCTCCCTTTTTGATGATGACAAAACCCTTAAGCATGCAAAGAGAAAATATAGGAAGTATTATGAATAAATAGGAGTGGAAACAGAAAAACATTACTTTCTTTCCCTGTCAATCTGAATAAGTAAACTCCCCCTGAATATATGGAGTAATTACTTTCTCCATTCCCTTAATGTATGCAACATTCTTCTCCCCCTTTTGTCATTGATCAAAAAGAAGATTGAAGAGTCTTGCAATAAATTCAAGCATAATACATCAAGATAATGTGAACATTCATACATATTTATAACAGTCATATAAAGCATTACAAAATCAAGTAAAGTCAATACAAATATTACATGGCATAGTTTTAAGTCATACATCACAAAAAGTAGAGTCATAAACATTATCACTTAAACAATTACATTCACTTCTCATCATCAGGAGAAATTTGTACTGAGGATTCATCTTGCTTTTTGGAGGCTCCTGGCTTGTCTTGAGAAGGTTGAGTTGGAGGAGACCAGAGTGTGGATGTGAAAATGAAGCATCAGGAGCTGAAGTGGCAGAAAGAGTAATGTAGGTTTCCACAAGTCGGCTCAGCTTAGAGAGAGATGTGGTCCAGTGATCAACTGCATTTGTGGCATCCCTAGTCTGGCTTGCATTGGCCCTCATCTGATATTCTACCCATTTAGCCCTGGTCTCAAAGTTTTCATTTTTAGATTTTAAGAAATTAATCTCCTTCAGGATCCGGTCCAAGATAGACTCATTATGATGGAAAACTCGCCCATTAAGGATGTTAACATCATGGACAAGTTGGCTTAGGATAATCTTGAACTGAGAAAGAGTCTCAAAAACAGATGAAATATGAGGTACAAGAGTTTGATCATTAACTGAAGAAGCACTGTCTCCAGAGCTTCGACTGGAATTGGCAAGAGATAATTCATGGATAATTTGTTGGATTTGTTCATCATAGATATGGACGGTAGGAGGAGCAGGAGCAGGGTTGTCATTTCGATAAGAGGGTCCAGCAGCAGTGACATCAGGAGGTTCAGATAAAAATAAATTTTGATCAGCTGTCATAGCAGCAATGTACGGATTTGGTTGATGGAAATCAAAGTTAAAGAAGTTTTGAGGAGAACAAGCATAATGAGTCATATTAGGTGGCGGCATATCACTAGATTGTCCAGTTCTGAATCTAACCTTAATCCAAACACCATCTCTTTTGGCATAATCCATACGGTACAGTGAGTGAGCATTAAACACGTCAGTATGACGTAATGCTACTGTAGTTTCTCCTTTAAGCTTTATATTGAAAAACTCAAACACATATGTGAGAAACATACCGTAAGGCAATGCAGCCTTCGACCTACTTAGGGATTCTTTCATTATAGTCATTATAAGATAGGGTAGATCTACTGGGTTTTCTATTAGAATATCGTACATCAAACATATGTCTCTATCTGTTACTACATTAAAGGAACCAGCATGAGGGGCAAGAATCTTGGCAATGATACTATGAAACAGTTTATTTTCAACTGACAATATGTTCGCATTAAGAGTATCTATATTGCTAGCTTCATTATCATCAATATTAAGGATTAAGCCAAGTTTGTAACCTCGTTCACTAGGAAGGATTTCTAAGATACTATTAGAAGGAATGTTTAAAGCAGAACAAAATGTTTTGCAGTCAAAGTCAATCCTAGTCTTTTTGACACAGGATGAAATAGTTCCACTACCAAAGGTAATATTCTCGTAAAATTCTCTAATTAATTCAGGATATATTGGCCTTTTAGTAGACAATAGATTTTTCAACCTTGACTAGCGAAGAGTTTCCCTATCTTAAAGTTTTCTTGATCTAGGAAGTTAAAGTCTACTAACCTGCCATGAGCGAATGATTTGGCGGCGATAAGAGTGTTTATATGAGAAGAAGATGAGGAAGACTTCCTTCGAAGATCAGAACAATCATTATCCCTTGAGATTGCCTTCTTCTTAGGAGCCATCAACGATCTTCTTGAAAGATTGATGAAGTGAAGATAGATGGAAAGAATAGAGGATGGATTGATTGATGGAGGATGAAAATGTAAAGAGATGAAGTGGAGAGGACGATCGGTTGAAGAGAGGAGATGGATTTGAATGAAGCTGGTTGGTGAAAAGATTATATAAGGAAGATTCCAAGAGAGTTAATTGGCCAGGTGACTGTTAGGTTGCCTGGTTGGTTAACTGCCATGAAGATATTAAAGAGAGTTGAATGGCTGGTTGTTGGATTCAATGCAAAAAGGTTTCATGCGTCATGGAGGGAATTAAAAGAGAAGTTAACGCTAACTGACATACTCAAAGGTAGGTACAATGCATTCAATTGAAAAGATTTTTCATAAAAAGATTTGATTGAAAAGATGTCATGATTAAAAAAAATTATTAAATGATTTATTAAGAAGTTGGATCGAACATTCCTAATTCTCTTCTAATTTCATAAAATTTTGTTTCATCAAGAGGCTTGGTAAAAATATCTGCAAGTTGATTTTCAGTGCTAATAAATTTAATTTTAATATTTCCATTATTTACACGATCTCTAATAAAATGATGTCTAATTTAATATGTTTTATTTTTGAATGTTGTATAGGAAATTTAGTTAAGCAGATTGCACTCGTATTATCACATTTTATAGGTATGACTTTTTGTTTAATGCCATAATCGTCTAGCTGTTGCTTAATCCATAAGATTTGAGCACAGCAACTTCCAGCTGCAATGTTTCGGTCTCGGCCGTAGACAATGCTACTGAAGTTTGCTTTTTGTTAAACCATGAAATTAAGTTAGCACCTAGAAACTGGCAAGTTCCGCTTGTTGATTTTCTATCCAATTTTCATCCAGCAAAATCAGAATCAGTGTATCCTATTAAGTTAATGCTAGAATGTTTGTCATACCATAAACCTAAATTCACTTGTTCCATTCAAATATTTAAATATTCTTTTAACAGCAAGCAAGTGTGATTCTTTAGGATTGGCTTGATATCTAGTATACATGCAAACACTGAATAAAATATCTGGTCTACTAGCAGTTAAATATAACAATGATCCTATCATGCCTCTATATAATTTCAAATCAATAGACTTTTCAGTATTATAAGATTCAAGTCTACATGATGAGCTCATAGGGGTACTGATCGTTTTGGATGTCTCCATGCCAAACTTTTTGATCATTTCTTTGATATATTTAGATTGGCTTATGAAGATCACGTCTTTGCTTTATTTGATTTGTAGTCCAAGGAAGTAGTTTAGTTCTCCCATCATACTCATCTCGAACTCTCCCTGCATAAGCTTAGCAAAGTCCTTGCACAAAGATTCATCAGTGGCACCAAATATGATATCATCAACATAGATTTGAATAATTAATATATCTCTATCTTGTCTTTTAATAAATAAATTGATATCCACATTTCCTCGAATAAATTCATTACTAATCAAGAATTTGCTTAATCTTTCATACCAAGCCTGGGGTGCTTGTTTTAAAACCATATAAAGTTTTGTTCAATTTAAAAACATGGTTTGGAAACAAGTGATTTTCAAATCCGGATGGCTATTCCACAAAAACTTGTTCAGCAATGTATCCATTCAAGAAAGCACTTTTAACGTCCATTTGATATAGTTTAAAATTCATAAAACAAGCATAAGTAAGAAGTAATCTAATAGCTTCTAATCTAGCAACAGGGCATAAGTCTCATCAAAATCAATTCCCTCTTCTTGATTATAACCTTTAGCTACTAATCTTGCTTTATTTCTTATTATGTTACCATGTTCATCTAATTTGTTTCTAAAACCATTTAGTTCCGATAATTTGATGATCATGAGGTCTTTCAATAAGAGTCCATACATTATTTCTTTCAGACTGGTGAAGTTCCTCATGCATGGCATTAATTCAATCAATATCATTTTTAGCTTCATCATAACATTTAGGTTCAATTTTAGATACAAATGCTAAATTATTATAAGCATCTCTAAATGATGATCTAGTTTTAACTCTCTGAGATGGATCACCTATAATTTGATCTCTAAGATGACTAAGAACATACCTCCATCCTCTTTCCAATTGATCATTACCTTGTGAAGCTTCAGGTTGATCAGCGTTTCCTTTTTCATTTATTTCTTATGTATCTGATTCATCTTTATCCTTCAGGGTGATATCTTTGAGTTGATCTTTAATTTCATCTGCATCATTCATACCTTTTCTTTTCTTAATGGAAGATCATCAAATTCATCAAAAATGACATGAATAGATTCTTCTACTACTAGAGTCTTTTTATTGAATACTCTAAAAGCTCTACTGTGCATAGAATAACCGAGAAAAATTTCCTTCATCAGATTTGCATCAAATTTATCAAGGTTTGATTTTCCATTATTTAAAACAAAACATCAGCATCCGAAAACATGAAAATAACTTATGTTAGGTTTTCTACCTTTCCAAAGCTCATATGGAGTCTTTTTCAAAACAGGTCTAATCAATGCACGATTTAAAACATAGCATGCAGTGTTAATAGCTTCTGCCCAAAAATATTTTAAAGATTGCTCTCACACAACTTGGTACGAGCCATTTCTTCTAAAGTTCTATTCTTTCTTTCTACTACTCCATTTTGTTGTGGTGTTCTTGGTGCAGAAAAATTATGTTCAATTCCATTTTCATTACAAAAATCTTCAAAAATTTATTTTCAAATTCTTTTCCATGATCACTTCGAATTGATAAAATAGAAGAATTCTTTTCATTATAATTCTTTTAAATAATTTTGAAATGCTGAAAATGCTTCATCTTTACTAGTTAAAAATAAAACCCATGTAAAACGAGAGAAATCATCAATAACAACAAAACCATTTATTTTTCCTCCTAGATTAGTTGTTCTTGTTGGACCGAATAAGTCCATATGCAAGAGTTCTAAAGGTTTAGTGGTTGAAACTAAATTCTTTGATTTAAAAGATACTCGGGTTTTTTTCCAAATTGACAAGCATTACAAATCTTATCTTTTTCAAAAATAAGTTTTGGCAAACCATGTACTAAATCCTTCTTGATTAATTTAGATAATAAATCCATGCTTGCATGAGCTAGCCTACGATGCCATAACCAACTATTATCAGTTTTATTATTTGTAGCAACTAGGCAATCAATATTTTGATCATGCAAATCATTTAAATTAACAATGTATACATTACCATGCCTTTGACCAATAAATTTCATACTTTCATTTGTAGGATTTTTAACAATGCATAAGGATGATTCAAATGTAACATTAAATCCTTTGTCACATAATTGATTAATACTAAGTAAATTGTGTTTTAGTCCTTTCACAAGCAAGACATTATCAATATAAGCATGAGGTGTGATACCTATTTTTTCAATGCCAATTATTTTTCCTTAGCCATTATCACCGAAAGTAACAACACCTTCATCTTTTGCCTCCAAAGTGATGAATTGCGATTCATCACTGGTCATGTGTCTTGAGCACCCGCTATCCAAGTACCATTGTCTTTTAGTCGCTCGGGTTGCAAGACACACCTGCATACACAATTTCAAATTTTGTTCTTAGGTACCCAAGCTTTCTTGGGTCCTTTGGGGTTAATCAAGATAGTTCCTTTTGGAACCCATATTTTCTTACCTTGTGTGTGTGACAAGTATAAGCTTTATGTCCTAATTTTCCACATTTAAAACATGTAATTTTGGTTGAGTCATTACCATGCACATAAATATTTTCAAAAATTTTTGTCTTTCAAAAGGATTATATCCAAGACCACCTCTATTATAAACAACTTTTTGACTATTCAAGATTATTTCTAATTTTTCTGAGCTTAAAGTAAATCTATCAACAATTGGTTTTAATTTATTTACTTTATTTCTCAAATCTTGGTTTTCCTTTAACAATGATTCATTATCTTTTGAAATTCTTTCCTTTTCAAGAATAAGATTTTTGATTTCATTTTTTAAATCTTTGTTCTTTGAACTTAAGTTTGCAAAATCATCAACAAGTTCATAAAATGCACAATGTAATTTATCAAAAGTAAAGTCATCTAGAAAGCTAGGACTTACCTCATCATTATCAGCCATGAAACAACATTTACAATTTCAGTTTTCTCTTCATCTTCTGAACTTGTAGCTTCGCTGTCGCTCCATGTAGCCATCATTTCTTTCTTCTTTACTCTTTTAGATCCTTTCTTTAATAATAGACATTCTGATCTGATATATCCAGGCTTTTTGCACTCATAGCATGTAGGAGGTTCATTCTTTTCCTTATCTTTGCTATGGTCTCCTTTGACAAAATATTTTTTTTCCAAACTTCTTTCTTTTCATGAACTTTTTGAATTTCCTTGAGATAAGTGCCATTTCATCATCTTTCTCACTGTCACTTGTGGTTTCATCACTTTCATCATCTTGAGTTGCACTTTTTAATGCCATAGTTCTTTTCTTCTTTGATTCATCTTCATCAATATGTTGTCGTTGCTGAAGCTCATGAGTCATCAAAGAACCAACCAATTCTTCAAGTGATAAAGTGTTGAGATCCTTTGCTTCTTGTATTGCAGTGACTTTGGCTTCTTATGACCTAAGTAATGATCTTAAATTTTTTCTAACAAGATCACTGTTAGCATAAGATTTTTTAAGACTTTTAGTCCATTAATAATATCAGTAAATCTTGTAAACATATCAGTGATATTTTCAACAGAATCCATCTTAAACAATTCATACTTATGAACAAGCATATTTATTTTGGATTCCTTGACTTGATTTGTTCCTTCATGGGTGACTTCAAGTCTATCCCAGATTTCTTTAGCAGATATGCAAGTAGATATGTGATTAAACTCATTTGCATCAAGAGAATAATAAAGAACATTCATAGCTTTTGCATTTAATTGAGCTAGTTTCTTATCACTACTACAAAAAGTTAAATAGACTACATTAGGTTTTAGAAAAAAGACTACATTTTTCGTAAAAAATGTAGTCTAATATTTTAGATTACATTTTCATATTTTGTCACAAATTAAAAGACTACATCTTTTATTAAAAACGTAGTCTTATATTATCTGATAATATAAAAAGACTACATTTTTAAATAAGACGTAGTCTTATATTATTTGATAATTTAAAAAGACTACGTTTTTAATTAAAACGTAGTCTTAGATTATCTGATAATATAAAAAGACTACATTTTTAATTAAGACGTAGTCTTATATTATCTTATATAAACAAGACTACATTTTTAATTAAGACGTAGTCATGTATTGTCTTATAATATAAACAGACTACATTTTTAATTAAGATGTAGTCTAATATAAAACTAAAAATTTATCTTTTTCCCTCCTAATTCTAATTTCCCTCCTCTTAATTCACTTCCCCCTTTCCTAAAAAAAACTCTCGATACTCAAACCCAAATTTCATTCTCCTTCTCCCATCCACGGTTTTGTTTTGGATTAGGGTTTCATCTTCTTTGTGGAGAGGAGAGCTCCTTGTCTTCTTCCCCTTCACCTCTTCTCTATCCTATCCCTCCTCCCTTCTTCCTCTCTCTTTTCTCCTCTCTGTCCTCATCCTCTCCTCTCATCTATGCTCTTCTCCTTTGATCGACGCATCAACGGCATGCCCGGCATGGGAGGTGCTCCTGTTGTTGCGATACGGTGACGGGGGAGGACCACCCATGGACTACGATGGCGCTGGGATCCAGACGTGTGGCGCCAGGGTAGCTGCCGCGGCTGTGATGCAGGCATCAGTATCCTCGCTCGCCCTTGCTTTTGATGAAGGCTCGTCCAACGGTGCTGACATCCTCCTCCAGACGCGCGAGTGGTTCTCCCCCAACTAGAGCCCTTGCCACCCTCACTGCCTTCCGGTAGACCCGCCTCGCCTTCACCGTCGCCTCCCACAAGCAGCCATCCTCCACCATTGGGGCTCACGCCGCCCCTGACGACCTGGACTTTTCCCTCGGCGATGACCCCCTTGCTGCCTCCAGTGGCCAGGTTGTCGTCGATGTTAAGAGCAAGTACCATGTCGTCTACCATCTCGTCAACACCATCAGTGATTGAACCGCACAACGGAAGCAATTTAACAGCATCCTGTGATAAAAAAAAGAGATACGGGACTAACAGATTTTGAAAGTAGGGACTTCCTCAACGATGGTTAGAAAGTTGAAAAGGAAAATAAAATTGCTAAGGATAATTTTGGGAGAAGGCAAAAAAATAAAAGGATAAACTTGCTCTTCATTATCTCGAATGATATCATTTACAGAGGTTTAAATAGAGATGAAAGAAACATCGTGCAGTAAGAAATTAGAGGCACGTTATCCACTATCTAATAACGTGCGAAACTAATTAGCCCACGTACAGATAAACTTAAAAGATAAAACCCACGAACAGATAAACATGGGACATATAAAACCCACGAACAGATAAACATGGGACACGTAGAGTGACTTGGTCTAAGTAGGAGAACGTGGGACTCTGCGTTATCCAACTGCAAAATAGGAGAACGTGGGATACTCAATTCTGCATTATCTTAACACTCCCCCTTAATGCAGATACTCCCAATTTTTCTCTTAAATATAAAAAGCTTTCCAATGGCAATGCTTTTGTGAAGATATCTGCTAATTGTTCTTTGGTGTTGCAAAATTGCAGTTCAATACTTTCATTAGTCACTAGTTCACGAACAAAATGATGTCGAAGTTCAATGTGCTTTGTTCGCTGATGAAACACTAGATTTTTTGTCATTGCAATTGTGGATTGATTGTCATAGTTGATAGTAGTTGGGCCCTTTTGTGATAGTTTTAAATCCTCCAATACTCTACGCAACCAGATAGCGTGACAAGCTGCAGCAGTAACGGCTACGTACTCAGCTTCAGATGATGATAGTGCTATAGTACTTTGTTTCTTTGAACTCCAATATATTGCTCCAGATCCAAGGATGAAGATGTAACCGGAAGTGCTTTTTTGATCATCAACTGAACCTGCCCAATCACTATCAGAAAAACCACACAAAGATAACTTATTAGCATTAGTGTATGAAATACCATAAGTAATAGTTCCTTTTAAGTATCTCAACACTCTTTTCGTTGCCACAAGATGAATTTTGCTTGGACTTTGCATGAACCTTGATAGCAAACTTGTTGCATACATAATGTCTGGACGAGTATTTGTGAGATATAGCAAACTTTCAATTAGACTATTGTACATATGTGCATCAATCTGTTCTTCTCCATCATTTTGGCTAAATTTCTCATAAGTGTTCATTGGAGTCTTCATTGGTTTGCAATCAGACATTGCAAATTTCTGAAGAAGATCTTTTACATACTTCTCTTGAGAGACAAAAATTTCATCATCAAATTATTTTACTTCCAAACCAAGAAAGTAATTCATCAAGCCAAGATCTAACATCTTAAAATTTTTAATCATACTATTTTTAAATTCTGCAATCAGTTCATCACTACTGTCGGTATATACCAAGTCATCAACATATAAACAAACCATAAGAATATTTGTACCTTTTGACTTGATATATAAGGTGGGCTCTCTTTTGCTCCTTTGAAAGCCATTCTGTACAAAGTGCTGATCAATCCTTTCATACCATGCTCTAGGTGCCTGCTTAAGTCCATAAAGTGCCTTTCGTAATCGATACACCTTCTTTTCTTCATTAACAACTTCATAGCCCTGTGGTTGCTGCACATATACTTCTTCATCCAAAAAACCATTCAAAAAAGCTGATTTGACATCAAGTTGAAAAACATTCCATTGATAATGAGCAGCTATAGATAAAACTGTTCTAATTGTATCAAATCTAGCTACTGGAGCATAAGTTTCTGCAAAATCAATACCTTCTTGCTGCATATAGCCCTTTGCAACAATCCTTGCTTTAAAATTTGGATTGATCCATCTGCTTTGTATTTGATTTTGTATATCCATTTTAAACCAATAGCTTCATGGTTAGGTGGTAGATCCATGAGCTCCCAAGTATCATTTTTTATTAATGCTGAAATTTCATCATCCATAGCTTTGCACCATTCTTTGTGCTTTATTGCTTCTTCAAAACAACTTGGTTCATCAATAGAAGTAAACTGACATCTTTCATATATATCAATCAAGGATTTTATCTTTCTTGGGGAAGATTCAGAAGATGACCTTGGTGAAGATTGATTTGGACCAGTTAAATCTTCACTTTCATCATCGAAGGCCACTGATGTTTCTTTAGCTTGAGCTCCACCTATTGCTGTATTCTGTAATTCATTCCAATTCCATGCATTCTGCTCATCAAATATCATATCCCGGCTAACAACAAGCCTTTGAGTTATAGGATTATAAAACCGATAAGCCTTGCTTTCAATACTATAACCAATAAAGATGCATTTCATGCTGTTATCATCTAATTTTTTCATTTTCTGAGATGGAATGTGAACATAAGCAAGACACCCAAATACTCTAAAATGAGTTACCTTTGGTCTCTATCCATGCCAAGCTTCAAATGGTGTTATGCCTTGAAGTGAAGATGTGAGGCTACGATTGAGTATATAGGCAGCGGTATGAACTGCTTCGGCCCAGAAATTGTTAGGAAGCTCTTTTGCTTTAATCATGCTTTTTGCCATCTCAACAAGACTCCTATTCTTTCGTTCTGCTACTCCATTTTGTTGTGGTGTGAAGCTTGCAGTCAATTGCCTGTGAATGCCATTATCTTCACAAAAAAGAGTGAATTCTTTTGAAAGAAATTCTCCACCCCTATCGGTTCGCAATACCTTTAATGCATGGCCACTATTCTTTTCAACAAAGCATTTAAACCTTTTGAATACAGAGAAGCTATCTGACTTTTCTTTAACAAAATATACCCATGTGATTTGCTAAAATCATCAACAAAAATAATAAAATACTTGCTATTGTGTAAGGATGGAGATTGCATTGGTCCGCATAAATCTGCATGCACCAGTTCAAGTGGTTTTGAGGCCCGCCAAGCCTTTCCTTTTGGAAAAATATCCCTGTGATGCTTTCCAAGCACACAACTCTCACATATATCATTCTTCATAATTCTAGGTAACCATACACCATATTTCTTTTTGATAAAAGCTCCAAATTGTGATAACCCAAATGTCCATATCTATGATGCCATAACACATTATCATTTGCTAATGAGACATTCAAGGCATGATCAAGACTTAGAGAGAAAAGTTTATTTTCAATCATAGGTATCTCAATAATAAGTGAACTCTTAGTGTTATCATAAACACGACATCTTAAATCTTCAAAAAACGAGTGAATAACCTTCAGTCAAAATTGCTCAACACTCAACAAATTAGACTTCAAGTCAGGAATATATAAACATTTTCAATTGATTTCAAGCCATAGAAATCAAGTTTCACAGTACCTTTCCCATGAGCTTCTCGAACATTACTGATACGGCTAGCCGTTTCCTCTGGGTAGTATTATCTTTTGCACGGTTTCCAAAATAATGATGTGACAGCGAAACCCAGAGGTAGAACTCCAGCGCCGGCCTCCAGCGTCGGCCTCCAGTGCCGGCTTCTAGCGTCGTCCTCCAGCGATGACCTCAGCGACGGCCTCCAGCGCTGGACTTAGGTTCTGGCCTCCAGTGTCGGCCTCCAGCGCTGGGCTTAGGCTTCGGCCTCCAGCATCGGCCTCCAGCGCTGGGCTTAGGCTCCGGCCTCCAGCGTCGGCCTCCAGTGCCGGCTTCCAGCTTCGTCCTCCAGCGATGACCTCCAGCGTCGGCCTCCAGCGCTGGGCTTAGGCTCCGGCCTCCAGCGTCGGCCTCCAGCGTTGGGCTTAGGCTCCGGCCTCCAGCGTCGGCCTCCAGTGCCAGCTTCCAGCATCGTCCTCCAGCGATGACCTCCAGCGATGGCCTCCAGCACTGGACTTAGGTTCCGGCCTCCAGCGTCGGCCTCCAGCACTGGGCTTAGGCTCCGGACTCCAGCACCAGCCTCCAGCGCCGACCTCCAGCGTCGGCCTTCAGTGCCGACTTCTAGCGTCGTCCTCCAGCGATGACCTCCAGCGACGGCCTCCAGAGCTGGACTTAGGTTCCGGCCTCCAGCGTCGGCCTCCAGCGCTGAGCTTAGGCTCCGGCCTCCAGCGTTGGCCTCTAGCACTGGGCTTAGGCTCCGGCCTCCAGTGCCGGCTTCCAGCGTTATCCTCCAGCGATGACCTCCAGCGATGGCCTCCAGCATTGAACCTTGGCTCCGGCCTTCAGCGTCGGCCTCCAGTGCTTTTTCGCATGCACAGTGACTAGTCTCATACAACAGATCCCGTGATTCAAGGTCTACTACCGTGCACCTCGCTCACTGAAATCACGGGCAAGTGTTAGCTCGTTCAGCAGTTACCGCTACAAGTGGCCCTCATCCAGCAACAGCTTAACTACTTGCTGTTCGGTGAAACTTATCCCAATGAGGAAGATTCGATGGTTCCAACAGAATGAGGTAAACGGGACCCCAGACAGGTATAAAAAGAGGACCCGAGCTCAATGCTCGGAGATCTTAATCTCTCTCTCTTTGGAATTCTACTGATATCCTGTTCTACAATCCACTGACTTGGGCGTCGGAGGGTCCCCACCGGAACCAACGGTCCAGGACTTTTTGCAGGCTCTAGAAGGAAGACGACGACCTTTCTGCATCCCTGAAGGCCTGCGGAGATCTCAGCTCACCCGACGTTCATCTCAAGTGATTTGGCAGCAACAGATTGGCGCGCCAGGTAGGGGGATGCAATTCGCACGGAACGAAAGTTCTCCCTGTGACCCCACCAACTTTGCAAGGGAAACGATGGTGACTACACGAGCACAGAAGGCTTCCTCTAGTCAAGCGGCAGAGCGCATTCCCCGGGCTGAGCACTCGGGGGCCAATCTCCATGTTCCTCCCTTCGTGCAGATAAACCGACCTGACCAGCTCGAGGTTCTGGCCCATCAGGTCCAGGATCTGATGACAAGGGTCCGGGGGCTGCAAGAGCATTGTTTGACTGCTGCACCTCAACCCCCTGCACTAGATGAAGGGGTGCGGGGGACAGTCCAGTCTCACCAAGGCGGGACCCCACCTGAGGTCTCCCACCGCTCACCCCCTGAACCTCATCACCAAGGAACCTCGAAGCGACGGTGGTCCCCCTCTTGCCACTCCGGTCATTCCCACCACCGGTCGGAGGAGAGAGAGTCCAGACGGGCGCATTCTTTGCGCCGTCGATCTTCTTCATCCTCTTCTTCCGATTCATCCGAGATGGCAACCTCAGGAAAACTACTCGTCGGGCTGAGCAAAGGCTCGATGAGTATCATCGACGGTTGGAGGAGTTTAGCCGTCGGATTGCTGATCCTCACGGGGCGGATTATGAGCGTCGCCCTCCACTTTCCCGGCATATCATGAAGGAACCAGTCCCGTCCTGGTTTCGTCTCCCCCAATTGGATCCATACGATGGCACAACGGATCCCCTGGACCACCTGGAAAGCTACAAGGTCCTCATGCAGGTCCAGGGAGCGACGGACTCCCTGTTATGCGTCTCTTTTCCGGCCACCCTCCATAAGGTGGCACGTGCGTGGTACTCCCGCCTGCCCCCACGCAGCATCAATTCATTTTGGCAACTCGAGCGATCTTTCCTGGCCCACTTTGATGCCTGCCGAAAGATCCCACGAGTGACTGATAGCCTCTTTGCTGTCCAGCAGAGGAGCAGCGAGACCTTGAAGGATTTTGTCACTTGATTTAAGGAAGCGGCATTGGAGGTGTACAACCTGGAAGACTCCGTAGCCACTTTGGCCCTAAAATGAGGACTTCATCCTTCCAGGTTTGCTTATTCTCTGGATAAGAAGCCTCCGAGTTCTTATGCTGAGCTTTTGAGCCGGGCACAAAAGTACATCTGCGCCGACGAGACAGATTTTTCTAGGAGGAAAGTTGACAAGAACACTAGCAAGAAACCACCGCCTACTGATCACGCCGGTGCACGACCTCGGAAGCCTGAGCCTCCACACCGCTCAGATCGCCGACCACAAACGCTTGTTCCTAAGGAGAAATTTAAATCCCTCATGGCTCCCATATCTCACATCCTGCTAGAGATTGAGGAGGAACCTTATTTCAAGCGTCCGGCTCCCTTGAAGTCCGGGGCCCCCGCAACAAGGAGTTTTACTGCCGGTACCACCGAGACTATGGTCATGACACCGAGGATTGCCGCCATCTAAAGAAGGCCATTGAGGAGCTGGTTCAGTAGGGTCACCTGGGCAAGTTTGTTCGAAGGGGAAATCTTCCCACTACGGGCCCACCAGTGCCTCCAAGTCGTCCGGCTGGCGTGGACAATGCTCCAACTGAAAAAACCATAGCTATGATTTCCTGGGGGCGGGTGGCAGTTCAAAGAGGCAGCGAGAGGGAATAGATTTTGTAATTCCTTTCTTCGGAAAGGATTTAGATGGGGTAGATAATAAGCATGACGACAGTGTTGTTGTGTCCATAACTATAGCCAAGCATCCTGTAAAAAGAATTTTAATTGATAGTGGGAGTTCGGTGGATGTTTTGAGCTACGAGGCTTTTGTTCGGATGAATCTGTCAAAGTCTTTACTCCGACCCATTGCCGCGCCAGTAATGGGCTTCACTGGAGATTCGGTGAGCGTCGAGGAGAAATTGCCCTCCCAGTCATGGCTGGAACCCCTCCATGTCAGAGCACTGTGGTTATAAATTTCTTGGTGGTCCGGGTCCTGATGGCTTATAACGCTATCTTGGGGAGACCAGGGTTGAATCTGCTAGATGTCGTAATCTCCACTAAGAGACTATTGGTAAGGTTCCCCACCGACGAAGGAATCAGAGAAATGAAAGGGGAGCAAAGCCCGCTACTGCCTTGCTATCATTTATCTCCCAGCCCGCTGGAAGCGGCATCGGCAGTAGCCTCTGAGCCGCTCGATCCCCGGGAGCTGGGAAGAAGGGGAGAGCCAGCCGAGCACCTTCTAACCCTCCGCTTGGGTGATGACCCGGCAAGGACTGTTCAGGTGGGGGCATTGCTTCCAGAGGAGGCATGTGATCAACTTCTTACTTTCCTGCGTGCCAACACCGACGTCTTCGCTTGGTCATCCTCAGACATGCCGGGCGTCCCCGAAGAAGTGATCACCCATCGGCTCAACATCAGGCCAGAGTGTCGACCGGTCCGACAGAAAAAAAGAAACTTCGCTCCGGATAGACAAAAGCTATCGACGAGGAAGTTCACAAGTTAACGGCTGCGGGCCATATTCGGGAGGTCCATTACCCCGAATGGTTGGCTAACGTGGTGCTGGTCCGTAAGACAAATGGGAGATGGAGAATGTGCGTAGATTTCACTGAACTCAACAAGGCATGCCCTAAGGACAACTTTTCCCTGCCCCGGATTGATCAACTGGTGGACGCCACATCCGGCCATGAGATCCTTAGCTTCGTGGATGCTTTCTCTGGATATAACCAGATCCGAATGAATACGGCGGATGAAGAAGCTACCTCCATCATAACTGAGAAGGGGTTATACTGCTACAGGGTGATGCCTTTCGGACTAAAGAACGCGGGAGCCACCTACCAGAGGCTGATGAACAAGTCTTCGAAGGCTAGATAGGACGCAACATGGAAGTGTACGTGGATGATATGTTGACAAAAAGCGTTCACGCCACTTACCATATCGCGGACCTAACAGAGACTTTTGACAACCTTCGTCAGTACCAGATGAAGCTGAACCCACGTAAGTGTGCATTCGGGGTGACAGCCGGAAAGTTCTTGGGTTTCATGGTAACCCGGAGGGGGATCGAAGCCAACCCGGACAAAGTCCAAGCCATCTTGGACATGAGGCCTCCCGCCAACAAGAAGGAAATACAGCGCCTGACGGAAGGGTGGCCGCCTTAAGCCGCTTCCTGTCCAAGTCCGCTGAAAGGTGCCTACCTTTCTTCAAGGCGCTTCGCATAGTCAATAAATTTGAATGGACGAAAGAATGCCAGGAGGCGTTCGACGGGTTAAAGGAATTCTATCTACCCCGCCACTGCTAGCCAAGCCAACAGATGGAGAAGAACTCCTTCTATACCTCGCAGCTTCTCCTGAAGCCGTTAGTTCTGTGCTAGTCCACATGGACATCAATGGCATGCAAAGGCCAGTATACTACACAAGCAAGGTGCTCCACGATGCAGAGCCCAGATACTCAAATATGAAAAAGATTATCTTTGCATTGATCGTATCTGCCCAGCGTCTGCGGCCATACTTCCAAGCCCACCCGATCGCGGTGATCACAGACCAACCTCTGAAGATAGTTCTTGGCTCGGATACTTCTGGCTGGCTGGCGAGGTGGGCCCTTAAGCTGGGGGAGTTTGACCTATCTTTTTGCCCCCGGTCGGCCATGAAGTCTCAAGTCTTGGCTGATTTTTTGGTCGAGTGCACTTGGGGAGAGGAGCAACCTAAAGAACATCCTACAGACACTCAGCCCCATGAAACCAGTGACGATGAATGGGTCCTTCATGTGGACGGGGCGTCGAATTCTCAAGGGAGCGGAGCAGGCCTCATCTTGGCCAACTCGGATGGAGTTGTAACCGAGTGTGCACTTCGCTTCCTCTTTCCAGCCACTAATAACCAGGCAGAGTATGAAGCTCTGCTGTCCGGGGTGAGATTAGCTCGAGAGCTTGGGGTGAAACGCCTTAGGGCATTCACCGACTCCCAACTGGTTGCTGGCCAAATCACAAGGGAATATGAAGCAAGGGATCCCATCATGTCCCGCTACTTAAGTATGGTGCAATCACTGGCTTCTCCCTTGGCTCACTTCAGTGTCAGCTACATTCCTCGACAGGAGAATGCTAGAGCCGACGCCTTATCCCGTCTTGCCACCTCAGCTGATGGGATGTTGGGAAGAGCTTATGTGGAGCACTTAGAAGCCCCGAGTATTGACGTACCAAGAGAAACTTACTAGTGGAGCAGGAGCCCTCCTGGATGGACGCCTATGTCCAGTACTTTACTGAGGGTACCCTCCCAGAAGACCCTGCCGAAGCTAGGAACTTAAAAGACGGACCCCAAAGTTTTTCATTATGGAGGGAAAGCTCTACCGAAGGTCGTTCTCATACCCTATCCTCAGATGTGTCGGTCCCACGAAGCCAATTATATTTGCGGGAGATACACGAAGGCATATGCGGAAGCCATCTGGGGGGCAGGGCTCTTGCATATAAAGCTCTACGTCAGGGGTATTACTGGCTGACAATGAAGGAGGATGCATCCGAACTCGTCAAGAAGATGTGACAGCTGCCAGCGTCATGCCAACATCAACATCAACCGGCGTCCCAGCTGACCCCTCTGGCTGCACCTTGGCCCTTTGCACAGTGGGGCATGGACATCCTGGGACCGTTCCCTCCTGCCTCCGGACAACGCAAGTTCCTAGTGGTGGCCGTCGACCATTTCACTAAGTGGATCGAGGCGGAAGCTCTCGCTAAAATCACGGAGCCAAAGTAAGGACTTTCTTTTGGAAAGTCTGTGTGTGCCGGTTCGGGCTACCGCACACCCTCGTTACAGACAACGGCCGACAGTTTGACAACACGGCCTTCAAAATTCTGTGATGGGCCTAGGGCATCCATCACCGATTCACCTCAGTAGGGCATCCCCAAACCAACGGCGCAGCCGAGGTGACCAATCGCATCATCCTCCAAGGACTCAGGGCTCGGCTAGATAGCTGCAAAGGGCGCTGGGTGGAAGAACTTTCCAGTGTACTGTGGGCCTACCACACGACGCCGCGAGCACCTACTGGGGAAACTCCTTTCAGCCTGGTCTTTGGGACCGAGGCGGTCATCCCCGTGGAAATAGGAGCTCCTAGTCCCTGGACGGAATTATACCATGAAGAAAGCAACTCAAACCAGCTAAGGGCCGATCTGGATTTGGTGGAAGAATTGCGAGACCAAGCCATAGAAATGGTTTGGTAGTTAGCTAATTTAAGTACCAGCTAGCTAGACGAAAGAGCAAGCTTGCTAAATAGCTAACTCCCAAGCCAAAAAGAATGGCCATGGCTAAAAGATGTTTATTTGATATCAATCAGGTGGCAAAATAAAGTAAACTCCCAAAGAAAATTGCATAAAGATACTACTTGTAAAGCATCTGAACTTCCCTGCAACAAGCTTAATAAATATAATTAGTCTTTGCTTAATTGTTTTGTAAGCATCAAATCAATCCAGTGTCAACACTCCTATTAGGCATCAGTTAGAGGTTTTGAGTCAAAATTTGAGTCCTGTTGTAGACTTTGAGAGGCATAGCCGATGGTTTTGATGCATACTCACATCGACGGCGAAGCTTTAGGTGGACATCAAGGAGGCTATATCACAAATTGAGGAGATGCTTACTCATTTTAGGAAGACACAAAAGGAGGCATGGGAGAAATTTTGAAATAGCTATAGTGGATCCTGAGATGATTTCTTCCAGCCTGAGCACTCTACCTGCTCTACATTAGGATTTCATAGTTATGCTTAGAAATCATAGTTTGTACCTCGGACTTATGGTGATATTTTATATTTGTATGTTGTATGCTTAGCTTGTATTTCATTTAGGAACCAACAATCTCGCTCTGATTGTAATATGAATATTTCAATAAAATTGCTTGTTTGATATTAATGAAATAGTTCTTTGAGTATTTCACTTTGTGGTGTATCTTTCTAATATTAATAAATTTTTTAATTCTATGAAACTTTTTCATGTGTATACTAAGCTTCTTGCCCTACTACATTTCTTTAACCTTTTTCTATTGATGACAAAAAAGAGGAAGAATTGGTATGTATATGCATTTTTATATAATGACAAATGGTATGTACATACTCAGGGGGAGCACGTACTTAGGAGGAGTGGTTTAAAACTGAAATATCTAATTAAACTCTAAGAGAAGAATTTAATGAAATATATCCAATGAAGGAACTTTATTGAAAAGTTTTACTGTATATATTAATCTTATTGGAATTTATTCGATTCAGACCGCAAGAATTATGTTTAATGTTTATGATTTGAATATTCATGCATATACTCAGTGTTTTTATCATCATAAAAAAGGAGATTATTGACCCATATATTAATTTGATGAATAATAAAATCAAATGAGTATTTTTCTTATGTTGCTAATGATATTGATTAAGTGTTTCAGAGATTTAAATATTTAATCAGTCAAAATCATGAGATAATTGAGCTTGAACTTGAGTCTCTCTTTAAGTGTTAGTTTCAGCACATAGAGTCGACTCTTATAGTTAAGGAGTCGACTCTGGCACAGTTTGACACTTTTCGTACACTCTTAAGTTGACTCACACATTGGATGAGCCGACTCGGATAGAAGTCAGAGAGACTGTAGTTCTGCGTTGAATTCAAGTCGACTCCTACAGGGCTCAAGTCGACTCAGACAATCTTACAAAGAGTTGCAAATTTGGCGTCCAGCTCGAGTTGACTCCTGAAGCATCTCAAGTCAACTCTTGGTGAACTCGAGTCGACTCTCAGAAAAGCAAGAGTCGACCTTGTTGGGGAGATTGTTGAGAATTTGTTTCCCCAATCTTATTGATTTTGATGATTACCAAAAGCCATGAGTATGTTAAAAGATGCAATGAGTTTATTTACATAAGAAATGAATTTATTTAGAATAATGAATGAAAATGTTAAAGTATAACTTTAATCAATTTAAAAGTAACTTCAAGCTCCATGTTTAAGCTTTCAAAAAGATATTTTATACTTCATATTATAATCAATGAGTTTTTGGAACATTTCTTGAATTGATTCCTAATGACAATTTTATTATATTCAAGTCAAAAAATTGATTTAAAATGAATCTAGAACGAATTTCAAGTCAATCAGAAAATTCTCTGATTTTTGATACGTTCCGGAGCCGACTCTAGAGTTTCAGAGTCGACTCCACTCAGAATACAGAAATGACTGTCTGTCTCGAGTCGACCATGTGATTTCATGAGTCGACCCCTGATTCTATCGAGCTGACTCCATGACTGTGTGAGTCGACTCCGCTCAGACACCAGAGGTGTGTTTTTCTGAGCATTTCGCGAGTCGACCCCCAACTTTTCATGAGTCGACCCCCGACTGTCAGGAGTCGACACTTTATTTTTGATGAGTCGACCCTTTGACTTTCTGAGTATTTCTATTTTGGTATCTCGACTTCGAGCCGACTCGCGGAAAGCAGGAGTCGACTCCAGCAAATCTGGGCAAGATTTTTCCGAATGCCAACTCAGCTCAATGGTAAGATTTTTAATTAACGGCTATTTTTCTTTGTTTCTAACGGCTATATTTTTGCAGAATCTATAAATAGAGAAGCCGTTTTTAAATCAAAGATATACATATAGAGAGATATTCACTTCAAAAGAATAGAAGAAAAAAATCGAAAAAAACAGAGCTTCATTTGAAAAAATCCGAGATTCAAATTAGAGTGAAAGAAAAAGAGTGAAATCAAAGGAAGCTCCTTCTGTGCTCAAGCTCAACAATCCAAGGAAGCTTCAGAAGAAAATCCAAGAGCTATTCAAGAGCATCTCAAGTGATTTTCAACACTCAAAGAAAAGAGAAAAAGCTCAATCAACTCCAACGAACATTCTGTGAAGAATCCGAGCTGAGGCCCGATTCTACACTTCAAAAGAGTTGAGAAAAAGAAGAAAAGAAGAAAAGCTCAAAAGCCAACCATCTGCAAATCAGGCTTTTCTAAACTTTATTCTTATATTTGATTATCTGCTCATTAAGGAGCTTTGTAATTGAAAAACAACATTTCTATTATTTGTGTCTAGTTCAATCTGGAGGATTGAACTAGTGGAGGTAGTCTTACCTCGGTACAAGCTTGGTAAAGCTTGTGTTAGGGTTTTTGTGCTGGTGAGCCCTTGAAACCAGCTGGGTTCGTTGTGATCCTGAAAAAAACAAGTTTGAGTTGTGAGCTTGTAAAACAACTCTGCTGTAATCAAGAAAGATTATAGTGTGGACCCAAGTGAATCTTGGGAGTGGACGTAGGTGTTGGATACACTGAACCACTATAAAATCTTTGTGTTTGCCGTGCTTTCATTGACTCTTTCTCTATCTCTGTGTTATTCACTACACTTTGTATTCACATGCATTGCCTTCATTCTTCTTAAGCAAACTATTTTAAAAGGCTAATTTTTAAAGAACCCAATTACACCCCCCCTCTTGGGTTGTCATCTGGGCCAACAGACCTCTCTATGGGTAGAAAGATTATTTTTGGTCATCCCGCATTCGAGCTAACTTGTGATCTGTTCGAGTCGACTTGACCTTGTCAGGAGCTGACTCCAGAACGTCAGAGATGACTCCAGAATCTGACAAATCTTCAATGGTCTTCAACGGCTCTTTCTCTATTCGTGCAAAATACTCTTTCAACTCCTAACAATGGCTAGTTATCACTTAAATGTGGATTTGGAAGATGATTAATTATAAGTAAGAGCCCCAGTTGATTCGAAAAATAGAGAGGAGAGGAAAAAGAAAATAGTGAAGAAAGTTCAGATTTCAAAAGCCCTATAGAAAACATAGAAAAAATAGAGCTAAAGTGAAATCCAAAAATCAAAAGCCACTCTTGAGGTATTTTTTATCAAATCAAAAGAAGAAAAGAAGAGCCCTAGCTTCTGATTCAAGCTTCAAATCAAAGGATATTCCAAAAGCTTTAAGTTTTATCTTGAGGGAGATCAAAAGAAAAAAAGAAAAAAAAGAAGAAAATCCAACCTCATAAATCTCTAATCATGCTCTTTCTATTTCTATTTGATTATATTGTTATATTTGCTCATTTTGAAGCTTAACTCTTGTTGTATCTTAACTCTCTTTAAACTTTGCAGTTGATTCAATCAAGAGATTGAATCAAGGGGGCTTTTTAGCCTTGTGCAAGCAAAGAAGGCTTGTGAGAGGTTTTATGCTGGTGATCCTGTGAAAACCAGCTGGATTTGTTGTGATCCCGGGGTAAATCAACAACTTTGAGTTATAAGCTTCTAAAATAACTCCTCTATAATCAGGGTAATTATAGTGATACTCAAGAGATCCTTGGAAGTGAACGTAGGTGTAGTTAATATCGAACCACTATAAAATCTTGTATTTGCTGTGCTTGTCTCTTATCTCTCCACTCTATCTTTATATTTTGCTTAGCTTACTTTGCACTGCACTTACATCTTTTTATAGCATTATACTTGTGCATTATTTATAAAAGTAGGCTTAAAATTTTTAAGAACCCAATTCACTCCCCCCTCTTGGGTTTCCATTTGGGCCAACAGGCGAAGTCCTCGCTTCAGAGCCAAGTGGCCATAGAATCATCGAGATGGTAGACCTCGAGGCCGACCATCTTAAAGTGGACCACAAAGTCTTTGAGTGATTCTCCATCCTTCTGCTGAACAAAAAATAGGCTGTCGACCATCCGAAGGATCCTTTGATAGGCGTCAAAATGTGCTAGGAAGGTTCTCTCTAGTTATCGGAAGGAGCGATGCTGTGCGATGGTAGGCGAGAATACCAGGCACGCGTAACCTTCCAGAGGGTGGCTGGAAAGGCGATACAGAGGAGGGCATCAATTGCATGAGAGCCTTATAGATCTCAAGATGATCAAGTAGATCTATGGTACCGTCATACAGATCCAATTGAGGAAGGCGAAACCAAGAAGGAACCGGCTCCTCCATAATGGGGCGAGTGAGGGGGGCGACTGTCGTAGTCCACCTTCGGTTAGTTGGTAAGTCTGCAGCTGAGCTCCTTCAACTGTCGGTGGTATTCGTCGAGATGCCTCTCCATCCAGTGGTTAATGCGCTCGCTAGTGGACTCCTCCCCTGATAACTCAGAAGATGAGTAGGGGGCGAAGTAATGCCGGTGATGGTGCCCTCATTCGGGTTCCTTTTTGTCTAGTCGCCTGGGAGAGGGACAACTTGAATGATGGGCGAGAGATCACGGCATTGGCGCCTAGGTGTAGCACGATGGTGGTGAGTCTTCCGCTGGGGAGATCTTTCGCGGTGGATTGTTGGCTAGCTTAATCAGTTACTGCACATGGCGAGAGAGGCCTGGGCTATTGTTGTGTGGTCACATAGTGCTACTCCTGCAGCTTATGGACCGTTGCCACTAACGCTTGGACTTATTGAGTGAGGGTGGTAAGTTGGTCAGGCTAAGCAGTTTGAGATGGTGTGAAGGCAGAGCAGGGAGGTTGGCCTCCTGCTACTCAACCCGCTGAGGAATTCCTCCCACATGGATGGTGGAGGCTTTCTAGGTGCGTGTCATCACCATTGTTGTCTTAGGGGGAGTGGAGACTTGTAGTTTGGTGTCGTAGAGTTTTCTTTCTCCTCTTGTCCTCCCTCCCTAGCGCGCCAATATGTTGACTCTAAATTATCTTCTTGATTTTTTGTGAGCGTTCGATCACCTTTTCTGGAAGAGCTTGGATCTTTCGATGACTCTGCTCCGATGGATTCCTATAAGAAGTCCTAAGGGTTGGAAATTCTGGCGGGGAACCCTTCGATGCTCAAGTAAGTGGTCTGGGTAACAACAATAAGCTTGAGAGAGAGCTCGAGAGTTCCCCATCCAAACTATGTATGAGCGTTTTGAGCGTTCAAGTGTGCATACCTGATCGAGGGTCCCTTTTATCCGTTTTATGATAATTGTGAGTCCCTAGCTGTAACCATTTGGCAAAGAGAGTGGCGAGGGATGTAGCAGTAGAATGCGCCTCCCTCATGGCATGTCAAGGTTGGCCGGCCATGTCCCGTCTAGCATGGGTGGCTGTGCCCGGTTGATAGGCCTGGTCTTATCAAGCACGATGGTTGGAGGGCCTGGTCTTGTCAGACGCAGCGATCGCAGAGAGGTTGATGGGTCGGGTCTTGTCAGACGTGGTGGCTATAGAGAGGTTGATAGAACATATTGTTAGACATGATGGCCATAGAGAAGTTGGTGGGCCAGATCTTGTCAGACATAGTGGCTGGTAGGCCTGTTCTTGTTAGACACAGCGGCCATAAAGAGGTTGATGGGCTAGATCTTGTCAGACATGATGGCCGTATAGAGGTTGGTGGGCTATGTTTGTTAGACATGATGGCCGCAGAGAGGTTAGTGGGCCAGGTCTTGTCAGACACGATGGTTGGTGGGCTTGATCTTATCAAACATGGCGGCCGTAAGAGGTTAGTGGGCTAGGTCTTGTCAGACGTGGTGGCTGCAGAGAAGTTGGTGGATCAAGTACCTTATCAGACGTGGTGACCATAGAGAGGTTGATGGACTGTACAGGCTGTCCTTATTGAGGATCCGCCAAGGCTGACTCCAAAGGCTGAGTCCGACTTTAGGGGCTAATGAGGGTGGATCTAGCAGGTCGGTGGCCGCTACACGTCAGCCCCGCTGGACGAGTTCTGCCATCTATTGTGCCATGGGTTCATCGATCGATCTCGTCCGTTGATTCAAATGTGGTTTTATCAGCCATATCAAATACCATTCAATTGAGTTGAGTAGATGATATACCAAGAGAAGTTGTTAAGGAGAAGATAGTGGATGGGCTATGACTAAACTTGATGAGCATGTATACGATGAAATCTTTTATAAATTAATTATACTTAAAAGCATAGGCTCTATGACATATGGGTAAAAAATTGTATACCAATAAAAGTAAGTAACGATGAGTTTAAGAAACCTATTCTTGCCCTATAATTTAAATAGTTGAAGAAGAATGCATTTGAGACCTAAGAAGAAAAGGAGAAGCTTCCAATAAAAGTTCGTAACGATGAGTTTAAGAAACCTATTCTTGCCCTATAATTTAAATAGTTGAAGAAGAATGCATTTGAGACCTAAGAAGAAAACTAAGGAGAAGTTTGGTTGTAAGAAGGAGCAAGGAAAAGAATTTAGGTAGAAGAAATAATTAAGATCCAAGTCAAAACATCAAAATTTTTTGATACTTTTGTCGTGAGGAAAGGCATCGTAGAGATTGATAAGAATGTCTCAAAAGTGAGAATTAGTGTAATCGAAGAAACTATGACTGAAAGCTTTGATGATGATGGAAGCAAAGTACTCTTAATCAGCACTAATAACTTCATAAATAGTGAAATCTTAGACATTCTTTTAATAAGAATCCTACTAGAAGTTGATTTTCTACTTATAAATTAAAAATTGAAAAAGGTCCTATTGGATGACAATAAAACTATAGATGCTGTCAGTATTGAAACAATTTAATATCAAGATATCTTATAGCATTACAATTTTCTAAAAGCTTGGCATTGCTGTGATTATGATGAATAACAAAATTTCCTTAGGGTCACTTAGCTTGATGTGTTGAAAATTTTTAAGGATGCTCTTATGATTATATAATATAATAAATAATATTAAATATTAAATAAATGTCATAGTATTATAGAAAGTTAATGTTGTAATATACTTGTCAAAATTGATATTACTGTCGAACAAATTGTATTAATATCATACAAGTTATACTGAAGTTATAATTCATAGATATTAGGATTTTATGTTATAACATATAAAAAAATAAAGTTTATTAACTTTTAGATCATTTTCCTTTGATTAAGGATAAATATATTAAATTTATAATACATTTGATTCTACTCTTATAATATAAGAATGAAATTAGCATTTGTTTTGTGCTTAATTTTCTACTTCAAACAAATACAGTATCATAATGCTTATTTATTACTTTTTTTGAATTTCATTCTTGCCTCAATTCCATTCTTGCATCCAAAGAGGCACAAGGGCAGTGGCATTTTCATGCAAATTGTCAACTAAAATTCAATGGTTTCTATATAGTTATTTGATTAATATGTTTATAATAAATTTAAAACTAGATGTAAAAATAGACTCGTATATTTGCATAGTTAATTTTTCAAAAAAAAAAAAACACATAATTATTGTGTCCAATCTAATGAAAATAAATTAAATCAACATTTTAGAGAGACACAGAAATAATATCTCATGTTTTTCTATGAAATTTTGAAAGTCCTGATGGATATTAAAATGAAAAAGTCATGAAAAAAAGTTTTAAATAATCATCTTCACGGGCCTTACCATCCTTTTTTTATTTTTTATTTTGGATGGCTGGCGTTGAGTCCAAACCAGTAACCAGGAAATCTCACATCAAAACTGGGCGATGTATATGTTCACGTGTATTAAAATTTAAATAAATGATCGCCAGAAACCCAACCAAAAATCATACACGTGTTAATTGAAGAGAGTCCGTCGTCGTCCGCGCTTTCATATCCATTTGAGCAGATCCAGTCGACCCATGCTCTTATTCTGAAGCCTTGGACACAACCGTCGGATCTGAATCGTACGGGCGGAATTCTTAGCTGATCAAATATCAGCTCGCTGGAAATTTATCGGACTTTTCATATTTTCTTTTTTTTTTCCTTAAAAAAACTCAGGTACGCAAATCCTGGTTCAGTACTTCTGAAGGTTTTTTTTTCTTAAAAAAAAAAAACCTCACGTCGGATCTCCCTCTCCGTGATGGCTCCCAAGAAGAAGAAGACGAAGAAGAAGAAGAAGAAGAAGAAGCGGAGCTGCGACCGTCACTCCAAGACTCTAGACTGGCCGCCGGAGTCCGACTCCAACCCCACCACATCCTCTCCCTCCACCTCCGCTACCACCGGCGGCGGCGCCACGGCTTCCCTTCCTCCATCCTCTGCCCTCCCTTCCGCCCCAACATCCACCGCCACCGAGCCTTTCCTGCCGTTGCCAACTCTGCCTCCCAGCTCCCTTCTTCGAACCTTCGTTAGGCCGCTGGCCCACTCCATCCTAGAAACCCATCAAGAATGCTTGTCTGGCACCTCAGACCAATCCACCACCACTGCCGACCCCGCCGGCCCATCGACCGCACCATCTGCGTCGGCGGCAAGCACGAGCACTCAGCCACTCTTGACCATCACGGAAGACTTGCTTCATGTCATGCCGTCAATCTTTGTCTTCTTTCCGACAATCATGACCTCGCTGCAGGTGTTAATAGGAGAGAAGAAATGTGACCCAGAAAAGTCGAAGCAGGTCGTCCCTCTGGCGTTCCTGCTCGCACTTTTTGGGAGCTGGCAGAGAAAAAGAAGGGCGCCGAGAAGGAGCTGAAGGCGAAGTCGGATGCCTTGGCTAACAAGGAGGGTCTGAAGGAAGCAGTTGAGGAGGTCGCGAATTCGAAGCTGCTAAGGAAGGGGGCTGAAAACAGTTATTCATGCCGTGGTTCCAAGCGAGAGGGTGGCGACCCGGACAGCGGCAGCGGTGGCGGTGATGGCGAAGGAGGTGGAGTTTGTGTTTGAATGCTAGGTCCCAGAAGCTGACGAGGCTCCGAAGGTAATTGGATATTTACTGTTCTTTCTTCACTGATTTGGAGAGTTGTTTGGTCCATTAATTGCGAGGTACGTGGTTCATGATCTTGGGATCTGAGTTCTTCAGGAAAGGTTTCGCCCTTCATAACTTGTACAAATCTTTCTTGTGATATATTTGTTACTGAAGGCTCATATAGATGAGACAAATCATTTGGGACGTTTAACACACGGCTCTCTCTCTCTCTCTCTCTCTCGTGAAATATAATACCGTTTAGAGGTTAGGCACCGTTCTTTATTTGGAGCCCTCCTTCTCCACTACGAAGAGTTTAATTCATTATCCGATCATACGAACGAGAACGGGTGCAGTGTTCTTGTATTCTTCAGCCTGAGTTAACACTTAAGCCAGAAATACATTCCGTTCTTGATGATTTAATTTAATTTGCCTAGGGATGAGTTAGTGATCTTGAATTATTTTAATTTGTCTACGAAAAAGGCGAACTCGTTTAATTAATTTGATGCTGTGCGGCATTTCTTTATTTTAAAATTCTTTTGATGAAATTATATCCAATTCTTTGTAAGGTGGTCCGCATAATTGTTCTATGCCAATTTTGCTTGAGCATAAAAAATGTTATGCGGATTTCTAAATGTACATGCACCAACTAACATGAGGGCGCGAATAAGTTTTCATGCAATTTTTGATTCTTTTTTCTTTTGCTTTTTGAAGAATATATATATATATATATATATATATATATATATATATATATATATATATGGCACGAGATGGGTTTGATTATATTTGACATAGCTGCTAAGTTTATATCTAATCATCCTTCTTTTTTTAGATTCAAACATTTCATAAAATTCAAAAAAAAAAAATAAAAAAATAGGATGATTTTAGAATTATGTGGATTCAAGAATATAGAAGGTGATTAGATTCTAAATTTGTATACATAAATGCATGCAGTAGTCGAACCTCATATTTAATAAATTTTTTTTTATTTTTGGAATCATGCCAATCATGAATTTGAAAGATTAAGAAGTTGGGGCAGATTCATGATCATTATAGATCTAACGATGAGAAGGATGATTGGATTTGGAGGTTACAAGCGAGCGGATCCAATAATTATATATATAGAGAGAGAAGTAGGCTTGGCCATCTCTCATTACATGAATTTTTCAAATTAGCGATGCTATTTTGGCATCGCTAAACCAAAAAATTCATCACTAATCCAATTAGCGATGCAACAGCAATGCCAAAAATTTCATCGCTAAAATGGTCGTTGCTACAGAAATTAGCAACGCTGAATAGTTTCATCGTGATGCCATTTTCGAAGTTGCTAAACAGCGATAGTAATTAGCGATGCCTAATTTGCATCAAATAGGCATCACTAATTTGTGATAAAAATTAGCGATGCCAACATGACATCGCTAATTTTTTTAAAAATAAAATTTTATAAATTTTATTTTATTGATTTTAATTAACCTGCTTAAATAAGATTCAATTTTAATAAGAGACGCATTCATAAATAGAATATTTCATTGAAAATAGAAATAAAATATTAAAAATCAATTTATTAATAATAAAACTAGTAGCATAGAAATATAAAAAAAGTATTACATCATAGCATTATACTTGTGCATTATTTAGAGAAAGTAGACTTAAAATTTTTAAGAATCCAATTCACCCTTCGTTTTGGGTTGCTATCTGGGCCAACAATTGGTATCAAAGCCTGTGCTTATTCCTCATTAATTTAATAATTAAGAGCTAAAGATCCAAATGGCAGTCCATGCTGGTTTAATGAAACCAACTATTATATTGAAAAGCTAGAATGAGGATATTCATTCAAGCTTTGGATGGTGATCTTTGGAATGTCATTATACATGGTCCTAGCACTCTCACACATATGGTAGATGGTTCTATCATTCCTAAGCCCAAAAAGGATTGAAATAAGAATGGTAAGAAAATAGCCTAGCTAAATGCCAAAGCCTTCTTAGATGCAAACGAATTCAATAGAATATCTACTTGTATCTCAGCCAAGAAGATATGTGACAGGTTGGAAGTTATCCATAAGGGTACCAACTAGGTTAAAGAGTCAAAATCAATATTATTATGCATAAATATGAACTCTTTAACATGGAACAGAATGAATCCATCACTTGCTGCATACTAGATTTACAGATATTGTGAATGGATTAGAAAGTCTTGAGAAGACCTATACTAATTCTAACTTGTATAAAAAATTCTTAGATCTCTTTCAAAGACATTGAAGGCAAAAGTGACAGCCATTCAAGAAGCAAAATATCTGAATACCCTACCTTTGGAGGAGCTTCTTGGATCCCTTATGACACATGAGCTTACTATGAAGCATCATTTGGAAGAAGATGTCAAGAGAAAAAAGACTATTGCCTTAAAAGCTGCAGAAAAGGACAAAAGTAGCAGTGAAGAAGAAGATGATGATGATGACATGCCCTTCATGCTAGAAAGTTCAAAAATTTATGCAAAGAAGGAGGCCATTTCCCAAAAGAAAACCTAGTATCAAATTAGAAGTGGATAAAGAAAAGAAGAAGAAGGATTCCATTATTGGCAATAAGTGTAAGAAGATATGACATTACAAGTCTGAATATCCTCAACTCAAGAAGAGATTCAAAAAGAAGAAAAAGGCTTACGTTGTAACTTGGAGATAGTAATAAATCATCCTCCAAGGAGGAACAACAAGAAGTTGCAAAGCTATGCCTCATGGTGAATGATGAAGAAGTATGTCCTGAAAACCCTCTTCATAATTTTATGTTTGATAAACTTTACGATGCTTTCAATGAATTACTAAATAATTTTAAAGTTTTGAGATCAAAGAATAAGGCTTTGAATGCTGAAAATCAAAATCTTCTGAAAAAGCAAAATGAATTTGTTGCTGAGTTTGAAAAGCTAAAATTTGAAAAGCAAGTTTACAGAATAAATAAAGAATGTTTCTGCTAAAAGTCAACAATTAAAAAATGATGTTGAAAAATATAAAATGTTGTTGATAAATTTACATATAGCTCAAATAGAATAAATTCATTGTTGAATAACCAAAGAGCTATTTTTGATAGATCTGGCTTAGGATATAGGCCTCATAAGAAACAAAAAATTATAAATAATTTCTTTCTGAAAAGCTCTACTAACAATGATATTCTTTATTTTTGTGTGATAAATAGGTCATAAATCTTTTGTTTGGAATCATAGAAAATATCATGCCAATGCTTGCAATAGGACTAAAATGATTTGGGTTCCAAAAGGAACCATATTTTTTGGAACTAACCATGAAGGACCCAAGAAAGCTTGGGTACTTAAACACAAGCCTTGATTATTATGCAAGTATATCTTGCAGCCAAAGGAGCAAAAAAAAAGTGGTATCTTGATAGTGGTTGCTCAAAGCATATGACAGGTGATAAAGATCAACTCATCACTTCAGAAGCCAAAAGAGGTGGAGTGGTGACCTCTGAAGATAATGGTTAAGGTCACATCTTGGGTATTGATAAAATTCAGATCACTTCATTTACCTTTATTGAAAATATTTTATATGTTGATGGTTTAAAGTATAATTTAATTAGCATTAGCTAACTATGTGATAAAGGTTTTAAAGTTTTCTTTGAGGCCTCTATATGCATAGTATCTAATCCCATTGACAATAGCATCATTTTTGTTGGAAATAGAAGTGGCATGGTACTTAATTGATTTAAATACATTATCTACAAGTAATCATTACCTAATTGCTAGTGATGCTAAGGTTAATGAGATTGGTTGACTATGACACCATAGATTAGGTCATGCAAGCACACACTTAATTTCAAAACTGCTTAAAAAGGATTTAGTTAAAGGACTTCCAAAACTGAATTTTGAAAATGATACAATTTGTGATGAATGTCAATTTTGAAAATAAACTAGAAGTTCTTTTAAATTAAAAAAATGTTATTTCAACTTTTAGGCCACTTAAGCTACTTCACATGAATCTTTTTGGACCTACTCGAGCCACAAGTCTAGGAGAAAGAAATATGGTTTTATGATGTAGATGATTAATCTAGATTCACATGGTTAATGTTTTTAGCTCATAAAGATGAGATTTTCTCTATTTTTTTAAAATTCTTCAAAAAAGTCATAAATGAGAAAAACACTACTATTGTGTCTCTTAGAAGTGATCATGCACTGAATTTAAAAATCAGTTATTTAAAAAATTTTGCATAGAAAAAGGAATCCATCATAATTTTTCAGGGCCTAGGACGTCTCAGCAAAATAGGATTATATAAAGAAAGAATAGGACTCTAAGAAGATATGACCCATACCATGCTATGTGAAAGCTAACTTCCTAAATATTTTAGGAGAAAGCTATAAACACAGCATGTTACATCATAAATAGAGCCCTCATTAGGCCAATCCTTAAGAAAACTCCCTATAAACTCTGGCATAATAGAAAATCAAATGTTAGTTACTTTTATGCATTTGATTGTAGATATTTTATACACAATAATGGAAAAGATAATCTAAAAAATTTGATGCCAAGTCAGATGAAGGTTTTTCTTAATTAGGATACTCCATATCTAGCAAGGCATATAAAGTATTCAAAAAGAGGTATTTAATTGTTGAGGAGTCAATTTATGTAATTTTTGATGAATCCTTAGCCTCAAGTTCAGAAAAGAAAGATGATGAGGAAGATACTAATATTCTTGAAAGAGATTTTAAAAAATTAAATATTGATGTATCTTCAGATCATGAACCTAAAGCTAAAGATGATGATTCAGTTAAGGATAGGGATATTGACACTACTCATAATGATGTAGATCTTTCTAAAGATTAGAGATATACTTATAGTCATCCAAAGGACCTAATCATAGGTGATCCATCTCAAGAAGTAAGAACTAGATCATTTAAGAGAAATATCAATAATCATCTTGTATTTGTGTCTCATATAGACCAAAGTCCATTGATGAAGCTAAAAAGATAGCAATTGAATGTTTGCAATGTAAAAGGAATTGAATCAATTCACTAGGAATAAGGTATGGACCCTAGTTGATAGATCTGAAGATCATCCAGTTATAGGAACTAAATAGGAATTTAGAAATAAGTCAGATGAGAATGTCATTATCGTTAGGAATAAGGCTAGACTGATTGCAAAAGGATATAATCAAGAAGAAGGTATTGATTTTGATGAAACTTTTGCATCGATTGCTAGACTACAGGCCATTAGGTTATTACTTGCATTTGCATGTTGCATGAACATTAACTTATTTCAGATGGATGTAAAAAGCATATTTTTAAATGGTTTTATAAATAAAAATGTCTATATTGAACAACCTTCTGATTTTGAAGATCATGAATTTTTAAATTATGTTTTTAAACTTCACAAGGCAGTTTATGGTTTGAAACAAGTACCTAGAGCTTGGTATGATAAGCTTAGTAAATTTTTGATTAAAATAATTTTTCTAGAGGCAATGTTGATAAAATCTTATTTTTAAAAAGAAAAAAATAATTATTAGTTGTGCATATTTATGTACATGATATAATATTTGGTGCTACTAATAACTCTTTTTGTCAAGAGTTTACTGAGTTAATACAGAGAGAATTTGAAATGAGCATGTTGGAAGAACTAAATTTCTTTCTTAGACTCCAAATCAAACAAGAAAAAGAAGGAATTTTCATCAACCAAGCAAAGTATACAAAAGAAACTTTTAAAAAGTTTGGTATGAATTTAGGCAAACCCCTTAGCATACCAATGAGTCCCTCATGCAAGATTGATAAGGATGAAGATGGTAAGAAAGTAGATCAAAAGCTTTTAGAGGTATGATTGGATCTCTTCTTTACATCAATGCTAGTAGACCAGATATTCTTTTTGCTATTTGCATTTGTGCTAGATATCAATATGATCCTAGGGAATCACACTTAATAGCTGTAGAAAGAATTTTTAGATATTTGTGTGAAACTAAAAATGTAGGATTATGGTACTCTAGAGACTCCACATTTGATTTGATTGCATATTCTGATTTTGATTTTGCTGGTTGTAAACTAGATAGAAAAAGCATTAGTGGTGTATGCTAATTCTTGGGTAATAACTTAATCTTTTCATTTAGCAAAAAGTAAAATTCAGTTGCATTATCTACAGTAGAAGCTGAATATATTGCAACTGTAGGTTGCTGTGCTCAAGTCCTTCAGATTAAGCAATAGTTTGAGGATTTTAGCATCACACTTAATAAGATTCTCATAAGATGTGATAATATAAGTGCAATAAATCTAACTAAAAATTCTATACAATATTCAAGAACTAAGTATTCAAGAACTAAGCACATAGAGATTAGACATTATTTTATAAGAGAACATATTGCAAATGAAGATGTTTGTCTTGAATTTGTTTATACTAAAAATCAATTAGCTGATATTTTTACTAAATCTTTGAGTGAAGATAGATTTTGTTATCTTAAAGGAAATTAGGAGTTTGTGATCCTTTAGAATAGTTTAAAACTCCTAAGGAGAGCTATTTATAATTCAATTGAATTTCCTTGAATATCCTTCTATTCTTCTAAGGAAGATCATCTAGACATTTGAAGTTCTTGATATCTCATGCTTTAAGGAACACTATCTAGAAATTTGAGCTTGGCTTGACATGTTTCAGCCCTTGAAATCCTTGAAATTCTATTGAAATTGTCACTGAACCGACTAAAGATTTTATCTTAAGTCGACTTGATGGCGAGCCAACTCATGCAGAAGCAGGAGTCGACTCGAGGTCATAAAGCTCTTCATTCGCTCAATGGGGAGTCGACTCGAGTGTCTGCACGAGCCAACTCAATTTTGAGTGATGGCAGCTTATCTGTCGGCGAGTCGACTCGAGGCTTGTGCGAGCCGACTCGAGATGGTCCCAAACAATTTTTTAGGGTTTGTGCTGACTTTTTTAGAAACAAATCTTCAAATCAATCTAGAGCTGACCCATCCTTAAATTCTTCCAAACTCTCAAATCTTCTTATTCCCAAGCTCCATTGCTCTCCAATAGCTCCCAAGCATTGCGCATCAGCTCAAGGACCTCCAACCATCACCGGGAGAAGGTCAGCTTGACGCACCACCAAGCAACCATCTTCGAGCACCCCTTCTTCCTCAACTTCTACACCTGAAATCCAAACTTCAATGTCACCGCATCCTAACCCCATGGCTGGAAGAGTGATCATAACTGAAAGAAAGGTACTTTTTGAGTTTTTTAAATCCAAGGGTTTTAATATTGGGAACTTGTTGAAAAATCTGGGATGGGGGAAGCTTTGTTCGTTAGATGTTTCCACTTATCCTGCTTTAGTAAGAGAATTTTATGCATATGCTAGGAGAGGAGATGAAGGGTTGATAGGAACAGTGAGAGGAACCCAAGTGAGGGTAAATCAGACTGTTCTAAGTAATCCATTGCAAATAACCAGTGAAGGAATGACCCCTATAACTCATTTTGATCATGGTGGTGCTTTGTCAAGAATGTTGAGGAGAGAAGTGACAAATTTAGAAGAAGTCTATGCCAATCAATTTCCCTTGGAGTTAAGGCTGTTGTTAAATATTTATGGAAGAAATTTATTTTCCAAAACTGGAAGATTTGACTTTGTTTCTGAGACATGGTGCTAAAGGATTGTATTTTAAATGGCCACCCACTAAACTTACCTGAAATGATGATTAGTTACATGGGTGAGGCCTGCATTAAGAAAAAAGTAAATCTGCCCTATGGAATGGTCCTTACCTTGGTATTTAGAGAACAAGGTGTTGAAAATTAAAAAATGAGCTAAAGAGACTCCTTAGGCACACTGACTATTACAATGTCTCCACCCTACACCGTATGGGGTATAGAAATATAGATGGGGTATGGCAGATGAGAAGACAAGAGGTTCTTTCGGTTCCAGTCAGAGATGCAGACAGTGATGAGATGGAAGAGGTCCCTAGACCATCAGAGGCAGCTGGACCATCAGCAGCACCTGGACCATCTTTTGTACCTTCATCTTCATCTTCAGCAGCACCAGCACCAACCACTGTAGCAGCTCCTTCATCTACCTCATTTGAAGACTTACTGGAAAAGATGAGACAACTAATTAGATCTGAGCTTGCAGAGTAAAGGTAGATGATTTATAATCTGCAAGAGAGAGTGAGCAGCCTAGAGGACTCCTATTAGGCATCAGTAAGAGGTTTTGAGTCAAAATTTGAGTCCTTGTTGTAGACTTTGAGAGGCATAGCCAATGGTTCTGATGCATACTCCACATCGACGGCGAAGCTTTAGGTGGACATCAAGGAGGATATATCACAAATTGAGGAGATGCTTACTCATTTTAGGAAGACACAGAAGGAAGGCATGGGAGAAATTTTGAAATAGCTAAAGTAGATCCTGAGATGATTTCTTCCAGCCTGACCACTCTACTTGCTCTACATTAGGATTTCATAGTTATACTTAGGAATCATAGTTTGTACCTAGGAATTATGGTGATATTTTATATTTTGTATGTTGTATGCTTAGCTTGTACTTCATTTAGGAACCAACAATCTCCCTCTGATTGTAATATGAATATTTGAATAAAATTTCTTGTTTGTTATTAATGAAATAGTTCTTTGAGTATTTCTGTTTGTGGTGTATCTTTCTAATATTAATAAAATTTTTAATTCTATGAAACTTTTTCATGTGTATACTAAGCTTCTTGTCCTACTACATTTCTTTAACCTTTTTTTGTTGATGACAAAAAGGAGGAAGAATTGGTATGTATATGCATTTTTATATAATGACAAATGGTATGTACATACTCATGGGGAGCACGTACTTAGGAGGAGTGGTTTAAAACTGAAATATCTAATTAAACTCTAAGAGAAGAATTTAATGAAATATATCCAATGAAGGAACTTTATTGAAAAGTTTTACTGTATATATTAATCTTATTGAAAATTATTTGATTCAGACTGTAAGAATTATGTTTAAAGTCTATGCTTTGAATATTCATGCTTATACTCAGTGTTTTTGTCATCATAAAAAAGGAGATTGTTGACCCATATTGGTTTTGATGAATAACAAAAATCAAATGAGTATATTTCTTATGTTGCTAATGATATTGATTAAGTGTTTCAGAGATTTAAATATTTAATCAATCAAAATGATGAGATAAATCGAGCTTAAACTTAAATCTCGCTTTAAGTGTCAGTTTCAGCACTTAGAGTCGACTCTTATAGTTAAGGAGTCAACTCTGACATAGTTTGACACTTTCGTACACTCTTAAGTTGACTCACACATTGGATGAGCCAACTTGGATAGAAAGTCAGAGAGACCATAATTCTGCGTCGAGTTCAAGTCGACTCCTACAGGGGCTTGAGTCGACTCGGAAATCTTACAAAGAGTTGTAAATTTGGCATCCAGCTGGAGTCGACTCCTGAAGCATCTTAAGTCAACTCCTGGTGAACTCGAGTTGACCCTCAGAAAAGCAAGAGTCGACCTCTCTATGGGCAGAAAGATTATTTTTTGGTCATCCCGCATTCGAGCCAACTCATGACCTGTTCGAGTCGACTCGACCTTGTCAGGAGCTGACTTCAGAACTGTCAGAGATGACTCCAGAATCTAACAAATCTTCAATGGTCTTCAATGGCTCTTTTGCTATTCATGCAAAACACTCTTTCAACTCCAAACAATGGCTAGTTATCACTCAAAAGTGAATTTGAAAGATGATTAATTATATGTAAGAGCCCCAGTTGATTCAAAAAATAGAGAGGAGAGGAAAAAAAAATAGTGAAGAAAGTTCATATTCCAAAAGCCATAGAGAAAAAAATAGAAAAAACAGAGCTCAAGTGAAATTCCAAAAATTAAAAGCCACTGTTGAGGGATTTTTACCAAATCAAAGAAGAAAAGAAGAGCCCTAGCTTTTGATTTAAGCTTCAAATCAAAGATCTTCCAAAAGCTTTAAGTTTCACCTTGAGAGAGATCAAAAGAAGAAAAGAGAAAAAAAAGAAAATCCAACTTCAGAAATCTTCTAATCAGGCTCTTTCTATTTCTATTTGATTATATTGTTATATTTGCTCATTTTAAAGCTTATCTCTTGTTGTATCCTAACTCTCTTTAAACTTTGCAGTTGATTCAATCAAGGGATTGAATCAAGGGGGCAATTTAGCCTTGTGCAAGCAAAGGAGGCTTGTGAGAGGTTTTATGATGGTGATCCTATGAAAACCAGCTGGATTTGTTGTGATCCGGGGTAAAACAATAAGTTTGAGTTACGAGCTTGTAAAATAACTCCTTTGTAATCAGGGTGATTATAGTGATACTCAATAGATCCTTGAAAGTGGACATAGGCGTAGTTAACATCGAACCACTATAAAATCTTTTGGTTTGCTATGCTTGTCTCTTATCTCTCCACTCTATCTTTTATATTCTGCTTAGCTTACTTTGCACTGCACTTACATCTTTTCATAGCATTATACTTGTTCATTATTTAGGAAAGTAGGCTTAAAATTTTAAGAACCCAATTCACTCCCCCCTCTTGGGTTGCCATCTGGTCCAACAAGCGAAGTCCTCGCTTCAGAGCCAAGTGGCCATAGAATCGTTGAGATGGTAAACCTCGAGGGTGGCCATCTTGAAGCGGGCCACAAAGTCTTTGAGTGATTCTCCATCCTTTTGCTGAATGAAAAATAGGCTGTCGGCCACCCGGAGGATCCTTTGGCAGGCGTCAAATATGCCAGGAAAGTCCTCTTTAGTTATCGAAAGGAGTCGATGCTGTGCAATGGTAGGCGAGAATACCAAGCGTGCATAACCTTCCAGAGGGTGGCTGAAAAGGCGATGTAGAGGAGGGCATCAATTGCCTCTTGGACTTGCATGAGATCCTTATAGCTCTCAAGATGATCAAGTAGATCTATGGTACCGTCATACGGATCCAATTGATGAAGGTAAAATCAAGAAGGAACTGGCTCCTTCATAATGCGACAAGTGAGGGGAGACGACTGTCATAGTCCACCTTTGGTTGATTGGTAAGTCTGCAGCTGAGCTCCTTCAATTGTCGGTGGTATTCGTCGAGATGCCTCTCCACCTGGTGGTTAATGCGCTCGCTAGTGGACTCCTCCCCTAATAACTCAGAAGATGAGTACGGGGCAAAGTAATGCCGATGATGGTGCCTTTGTTTGGGTTCCTTTTTGTGCAGTCGCCTAGGAGAGGGACAACTCGAATGGCAGGTGAGAGATCACGGCCTCTTGGGGGCTTCACGGCGTTGGCACCTAGGTGTAGCATGATGGTGGTGAGTCTCCCACTGGGAGGATCTTCCGCGGGTGGATTGCTGGCTGACTTCAGCAGTTACTGCACATGGCGATAGAGGCCTGGGCTATTATTGTGTGTCACATAGTGCTGCTCCTGTAGCTTATGGACCGCTACCACTAATGCTTGGACTTGTTGAGTGAGGGTGGTAAGCTGGTCAGGCTAAGCAGTTTGAGATGGTGGTGAAGGCAGAGCAGGGAGGGTGGCCTTCTGCTCTCAGCCCACTGAGGAATCCCTCCCACATGGCTAGTGGAGGCATTCTAGGTGCGTGTCACCACCATTATTATCTTAGGAGGAGTGGGGACTTGTAGCTTGGTGTCGTAGAGCTTTATTTCTCCTCTCATCCTCCCTACCTAGCGCGCCAATCTGTTGATGCTAAATTACCTTCTTGATTTTCTGCTAGCATTCAATCACCTTTTTTGGAAGACCTTGGATCTTCCGATGACTCTGCTTCGATTGGATTTCTATAAGAAGTCCTGGGGTTTGGTCATTCTGGCAGGGGACCCTTTGACGCTTAAGTAAGTGATATGGGTAACACAATAAGCTTGAGAGAGAGCTTGAGAGTTCCTCATCCAAACTCTGTATGAGTTTTTGAGCGTTCAAGTGTGCATACCTGATCGAGGGTCCCTTTTATCCGTTTTATTGTTAATTGTGAGTCCCTAGATGTAACCACTTGGCAAAAGATGAGTGGCGAGGGATGTAGCAGTAGAATGCGCCTCCCTCGTGGCATGTCAAGGTTGCCGGCCATGTCCTATCTAGCATGGGCGGCTGTGGCTGATTGGCACACCTGGTCTTATCAGGCATGGTGGTTGGAGGGCCTGGTCTTATCAGACGCAGCGATCGCAGAGAGGTTGATGGACCGGGTTCTGTCAGACGTGGTGGCGTAGAGAGGTTGATGGATCAGATCTTATCAGACATGATGGCCATAGAGAGGTTGGTGGGCCAGGTCTTGTTAGACATAGTGGCTAGTAGGCCTGGTCTTGTTAGACACAGCGGCCGCAGAGAGGTTGATAGGCTAGATCTTATCAGACATGGTGGCCATAGAGAGGTTGGTGGGCTATGTTTTGTTAGACGTGGTGGCCGCAAAGAGGTTAGTGGGCCAGGCCTTGTCAGACACGATGGTTGGTGGGCTTGATCTTATCAGACGTGGCAGCCGCAAAGAGGTTAGTGGGCCAGGTCTTGTCAGACGTGGTGGCTGCGGAGAGGTTGGTGGACTAAGTCTTATCAGACGTGGTGGCCATAAGAGGTTGATGGACCGTATAGGTTGCCCTTGCTGGGGATCCCACCGAGGCTGACTCTGAAGGCCGAGTTCGACTTTAGGGGCTAATGAGGGTGGATCCAGCAGGTTGGTGGCTGCTACACGTCAGCCCCGCTAGACAAGTTGCCATCTATTGTGTCATGGGTTCATCGGTCGATCTCGTCCGTTGATTCAAATGTGGCTTTATCAGCATATCAAATACCATTCAATTGAGTTGAGTAGATGATATACCAAGAGAAGTTGTTAAGTAGAAGATAGTGGATGGACTATGACTAATTTTGACTAGCGTATATACGATGGAATCTCTTATAAATTAATTATACTTAAAGCATAGGCTCTATGACATATGGATAAAAAATTGTATACCAATAAAAGATCGTAATGATGAGTTTAATAAACATATTCTTGCCCTATAATTTAAAAAGTCTAAGAAGAATGTGTTTGAGACCTAAGGAGAAGGTTTAGTTGTAAGAAGTAGGAGCAAGGAAAGGAATTTAGGTAGAAGAAATAAATTAAGATCCAAGTCAAAACATCAAATTTTTTGATACTTTTGTCATGGGAAAGGCATCATAGAGATTGATAAGAATGTCTCAAAAGTGAGAATTAGTGTAATTGAAGAGATATGACTGAAAGCTTTGATGATGATGGAAGCAAAGTACTCTTAATCAGCACTAATAACTTCAGAAATAAGTGAATTCTTAATTTGGGACATTCTTTCATAAGAATCCTACTAGAAGTTGATTTTTTACTTATAAATTAAAAATTAAAAAAGATCCTATTGGATGGCAATAAAACTTATAAATTTCTAAAAGCTTGGCATTGCTGTGATTATGATGAATAACCAAATTTCCTTAGGGTCACTTGATGTGTTGAAAATTTTCAAGGATGCTCTTATGATGATTATAATAATTTAATACAATATTAATATTAAATATAATGTCATAGTATTATAAAAAATTAATATTATAATATAGCTTGTCAAAATTATTATTACTATCAAAAAATTGTATTAATATCATACAAGTTATACTGAAGTTATAATTCATAGATATTAGGATTTTATGTTATAAAATATAAAAAATAAAGTTTATTAACTTTTAAATCATTTTCCTTTGATTAAGGATAAAATATTAAATTTATAATACATTTGATTTTACTCTCATAAATATAAGAATGAAATTAGCATTTCGTTTTGTGCTTAATTTTCTACTTCAAACAAATACGGTATCATTGTTGAGGGGTAAAATTATCATTGCATTAATAATCGTGCAAGGGGTTAGGATCAACCCTGACTCCCACTTGCTGTGCAATACCCGCTAGAGATGAATCAGGTGTTGGGAATTGTATCCTAAAGCCAATCATTTTATGATTGTGCTAATGTAAATTGTATATAAATTGATATAATAATAAAAGTTATTTGGCAGTTTATTCATTACAAGAACATCTTCTTAAAACTCATAATGGTAATGAAGCCCTCAGGATCTTCCTTCACGATAAAGGAGGATTTATCTTTGAAGGTCCTTAAAAGAGTTTGCGACCAAATGATATACTATGACAGGGCCATAGTACTATCAATTATAGGACGTTGTATATCATATTTGTTGGTTGTCCTCTTAACCAAGGAGTGTAAAGACACTGGTATGACATACAGGTGAAAGTGTAGGAGTACATTTCATCGAACATGACTCATTTCGGATACTCTACTATCTAGAGTTAATCCGAGAAGATATAGATATAAGTATCCTTCAGACCTGAAGATCACAACCAGTGGCTTACAAGCAACTCATTGTACTTAGGTGCCGGACCACCTAGATTTCTAATCCAGCTACGAAAGGTTACTGGTGCAGTCAAGTACTTGTGGTAGTTAGTTGTGGATCAAGATGAAATTTGATCTATCCCGTTAAAAGAAAAATGCTTGTGTTTCAATTTAGCAAGACCTTGGCCAAAGCACTTCATGTGAAAGTCACATGATCACTAAAATTGAAATCACTTTATGGATTTGCTGTTTAGAGTTGACAGGCTCTTAAGCATCCTTAGCATTTGTGGTCAAGAGGATGAATTATACGGTAACATTTCTTAGGGTTCTTCGAGTTTGCTCGGTAACTCTTCGACCTATCCGGACGTTGGGTTTTATTGCTAGATGGGCACATCAATTAGTATAGAAAGTTGTTTCTATGCTACCGGCTTAGGTTCGAACCTAGAGAGTCACACGCATAGAAGTTTCCTAGGATGATCTATTTGCTGATCAACGATTGAGAATCATATATGATTTAATTAATCAATTTGATTGATTGAATTATCTCAATTGGGTTAAGTACAAGTGAATAAGATTAATTTGGTTTAAGTCTATTAGAAGGACTAGTCAATTTCAAATATTGATTTGAAATTAGACTTGATTTGGATTTAAATAGATTCAGGACTAGCCAAATTTGATTTGGGCTAGGACCATGATCTATGTGGGTTCAGTCCAATAATTCATATCAGATTAAACCATCACCTGAACCCAAACCTCTCATAAGGATCTCACATGATGAGATGGCTGAAATCTCATCTCATGAGAGATTAAATTCTCATATATAATTTAATGCCTGACATTAATCTTCTCCGTTGGAATTCTAAGTGTTAGAATTCATGTACCTCTCGGAATTAGCCAAACATTGCGACTCTTTGGTTTTCACCGAACGTCGGAATTAACCAAGCGCGCGTCTCTTTGGTTTTCACTGAACGTCGGAATTAACCAAACGCCGCGCCTCTTTGGTTCAGCGTCTCTTTGCTTTTTACCGAACGGCAGAATTCTAAATGTTAGAATTCAATGGGCTGGCTAAAATGAGACTATAAATAGAGGACATCCCTCAGATTACACAGAACAACAACACACGATATGTCATGGATTGAAATTCTAAAAGGTTAGAATAGAAAATCCTGGTGATTCTGGTGTTAGCGGAAGCGTGGTGGATCTTGGAGGAAGATTCAAGTTGGAGGATTCAAGATCAGCAAAGTTATTTTTTGCGAACTAGCACTCCCAGAAATCCGATCATTCGGGGCTTCTCGTGGACGATACTAGAGGCCGGGCGATTGAACGGTTGCAGAGCATAAAAGGATTTACCAACTGCCCTTAAAGTAAGTGATATGATCCCTAGATCTTAAGGCATGATTCAAGGCAAGAAGTGCGACTTCTTACCTTGAGGATCAAGATATGATCTTGATAATTTTATTTATATGCATATTTTAGATCAAGCGATCCTATATATAAGGCAAAGATATGATCTTGATGCATATTAGATAGATTAATATGTAATCTTTTAGTTTCTGCATTGATAATAGTTATCAAATTTTAAAATATGCATGCCTTAGAGTTTATTTCTCCCTACAATGGTATCAGAGCCATGGTTTCGTCATTGATCTAATTTATTGCATGGTAAAATTAATGCTCTCATTAATTGTGCAATCAAAGCTAAAACGGATCACAGGTCTATTCGGTCACATATGGATTAAAAATTAAATTACCCACTCAACGAGGTTTTCTGTGACATATTTCGTAACGTTATGGTTCTTGATGTTTAGTCAAAAGATAATTTAAATTGATCTTTGGCATCAAAACATAGATTACACACACTCTCAAGAGAGGTTTTATTTGATACATATTGATGTTGTATAAAAGCATGATATTTGCATGTTTAGTATAAAAACATAGATATGAGATATGATGGCTTGTAGTCTATGTTATGAAACATACAAATATTTATGAGAGTTTTATTTGAATGTCAAATATTAATTCATAATCTTTTTAGATATGATCTAAATATAGGAATTATAAGTAGTAACATAATGCAAGTGATGCTTGATTGAAATATATGACATGTAACATGAAATATATTTAATCTTTTGGGTTAGCTAAATCGGGTCCATAAAGGGTTAGACCCTAAGGTTTAAATCAACTGGACTAAAAGAGTAATTGATCAAATCTAAATTAATTAGATTAGGTTAAGAATGCTCTAAATCAAACAATAGTTGTACTTGATCATGTCCTTCTCTTTGATTAAACCAAATGGAAGTAGATTAGGCTCCGTGGTTGAGCATGAATCTCTTAGATGGTCAAATCAAAATTGGTTAACCATATGATGTCAAGGTGAGTTGGCAAGTTGCTCTAGGATCAACGATCGAATGGTTTTTAATTGAGAGCTACTCGTATTGATGTATTTAACGAGTTAATGGCATATCCCTTCCATCGATCTCACTTACCTGGTCAATATGGTGAACCATTTATGATTCTGATCATTTACCTGATTCGGGTTGACCCATGCCTATAAGGAAATCAGTCTGACTGATTTAGGTGCCACTTAACCTGACTTAATCTTGTTTCATTCTACCGATTTCATAGGTTTAGTAGGAGAACTTGATTGTCAATTTGTCTTCAGATTATTAAATCCTCTAAAATTATTAGGTCCTTAAAATGAAATCGTTATATGATAACTAGATCATAGCCTCCCATTAAGGTGGGTGATAATGAGTCTGATGTCTTGATAATCATTGGAGGCACTTCATGCCTGGTGCTTGTCAACCATCGGAATTATCATTCATTATATGATAAGTCAGTAACTATTAAATAGACAATCAGGTGGGCCGAGCTTCACTCGAGCTTGGTTGTCTATTGATAGGTTACACTGATTATATCATTTAATGGTTGGATCTAACCAAAACTTTCAGTGGAGGCACTCCATGCCTGCTGAAGAGGAACATGGGGCAAAAATTGAACACTAAGAATTGTTTGGGAAAACAATTGGTTTTGAACCTACTCTTAGATGCATATGGGTTGGCCAAGCTTCACTTGGGCCTGTATGTAGTCTATGTAGATCTTAGTGCCCACTAAAGAATTAAGAATAATTCTTCGAATTGGGGTGTAGAGGCTGCCAATTTGAACAAAATAGTGGAGAATCTTTAGACTAAAGTCCAAGTCTTTAGACTGAATCAATTTATATACTAATAAACTTTAGTTTTTTCCTTATGTAGAAAATGACCACTAATTTATCATTAAGGTCCCTATTGGATAGTGACAAGTTGAATAGTTCAAATTTCAATAGCTGGTTTAGAAAACTTAAGATCGTCCTTGAGCATGAGAGGATTCTATATATTCTGAATAATCCTGCACCAAAGATACCTGATGCAAACATACAAAGTTCTGAAAAGACACTTATCAGAAGTGGCTCAGTGATAGAACTAGCGTACGTTGCATCATGCTAGCAACAATGAACGATGAATTCGGTTGCCGGTTCGAGAATGCTCAGCCAGAAGAAATCATTCAAGCGCTGTATGAATCTTTCGGCACACCTGACGATGTTGAAAGGCACAAGACTAGTTGTGCTATTTTTAATGCTCGAATGAGGGATGGATCTCTGTCACTGATCATGTATTATACATGATTGAGAAGATAGAACTGCTAAGCAAGCTCGGCTTTCCCCTACATGAGCAGTTGGAAAAAGATGCGATCCTGAATTCCTTTCCTCCATCCTTCCGACCTTTCCTTACTCATTTTGAATGACAAAGCCTGCAGTCAACTACCACGGTTTGTTGGGGTTGTTACAGAACTTTGAGAAGGATAACCAGCTCTCTAAGGGTTTGGTTAATGTGGTTGAAGGATCTAAGGTAGGGCGTCAACCCTTTGGGAAAGGGAAGAAGAAAAAGAATAAGAAAAAGTGCAACATACTAGGACATTTATAAGTGGTCAGATGCAGAAGAAGAAAGTTGATAAAAGTCAAGCTGAATGCTTTCATTGCAAGATGCAAGGGCACTGGAAGATGAACTGTCCTCTTTACATTGCCACACTTGATCCAAACAGGCCAAAAAAGAAAAAGGGGCAAGATGTTGCTCAACAAGGTATTTATATGATAACACCTTGTAATTTTTTGTATATGATAATTAGACCTGGGTATTGGATACTGGGAGTCCTTTTAACATTTGCAATTCATTACAGGGACTACAGGTCACTAGAAGATTTGAGGACAATGAAAGATTCCTTAATGTCGGCGATGAAAGATTAGTTCCAGTTCTGGCATTAGGAGTTCTTGAAATAGTTTTCAATAGAAATGTCATTATACTAAATAATTATCATTTTTGCCCAACGTTCTTGTTGAACGTAATTTCTGTAGGCCTTTGGCCAAAAGTTATTATGAAATTTCAATAAAGGATGTTACTTTGAATATCATTATGGGAGTCACTGTAATGACTGGGCATTTATCTAATGGCATTTATATATTATCACAGCCTGTAAATGTAGTGTACAAATCAAGTAAGCGCCTTAGAATAACTGATGTCACAGACATTTATCTTTGGCACCATCGGCTGGGTCATATCAACAAGAATAGATTAAACATGTTAACTCAGGAGGGCATCCTTCGAATTGATGATTGTGAATTGTTAACTACCTATGAATCATGTCTTCTTGGTAAAATGACCAAGTCATCTTTTACTGGAAAAGGTGAAAAAGCCAAAGAGCTATTGGGTCTAGTACATACTGATGTATGTGGACCAATGAGCACTTGTGCCAAAGGTGGATATTACTATTTCATTACTTTTACAGACGACCTTTCGAGGTTCGGTTATGTCTATCTTATAAGACATAAATCTGAGTCGTTTGAAATGTTCAAACTAAAGGAAAAAATAGTTTTTCCTATGCACAGGATCTCAAGGTGGAAAGCATGTAAATCGGTTTTAATATTCACATTGAATATTAATTAAAGCAAATTAACAGATCTGAAATTAAAGATTATTTAAATAAGTTTAAAATAGTACCTCTCGTTGCGGAAGCTGTTGATAACGAAGGTAGCAGATCCGATCTGTAGAGAGAAGTTCCCTTCGTGCCTTGCAAGAGCCGCACGCGCCGCTCCTCTATATCACACGCATGCTGATGAATGCAGACAGAGGTGGAATTCTTGAACAATGAAAGGAGAACTCTTCTCCCAAGAAGAGACAATCTCCAATTGGACTTCTTGCAGACTTTCTTTGATTGCAGAAGATCAGCTTTCACGGAAAAGTCTCTGTCATTTTTTCTTCTTACCTGTTCACCCTTTTTTATTCACATCGTAACCTTTTATATCCGATAAAAAATCTCTTTAAAATGTCATTACATGAATCCCATCATGGCATTAAGTCCGTAGTCACCTCATCAATGCGTCCCTCAAACGGCGAGCCTAAGAGGAAACGTAGAGTAACGGGACCTTTGAGCATCCTCCGTAACATAATCAATAACTCCATTCCCAGCTGTTATAACAAGTGGATGATCAATTAAAATTTCCTTTTGTTAACAGAATTGATCCAATCAATTCCGTTTGAAGTCCAAATTCAAATCCAAAAGAAGCTACTCGTAGCTCTTGAACCATACTTCATATTGTGCCTTGCCGAGCTCCAATCCGAAGTGATTTATGAATTCAAAATTCATAAATAAACTTTCAGAGGCTCTATTGGATATCCGGATCGAACCACTTGAACCCGGATCCAAACCACTCTATTATCAGACCAACCATTGGTCCATGGTTCAAATAAACTTTATTCCAGATTCATATCGTGTCCCAAAATTCTATTTGAGTTATAGCTAACTCAAATCACCCTCGAAGTAGGTGCTGCCACTAATGTCTAGAGCTAGCTAGACATAGCCAGAACGAACCCCGTATGACCCATGATTGAGTCCCACTCAAATCAGTGATCACGCCTGCGTACAAGTCATCCGACTATGTGCATGACTCCATAGGTTCAAACCTAAGCCGGTAGCACA
>UESW01004392.1:838883-909886 GCA_900491605.1 Calamus simplicifolius
TCTCGCATAAGGATCTCACATGATGAGATGGCTGAAATCTCATCTCATGAGAGATTAAATTCTCATATAGAATTTAATGCCTGACATTAATCTTCTTCCATTCTAAGTGTTAGAATTCATGTACCTCTTTGAATTAGCCAAACACTGCGACTCTTTGGTTTTCACCGAACGTCGGAATTAGCCAAACATTGTGACTCTTTGGTTTTCACCGAATGTCAGAATTAACCAAACATCGCGCCTCTTTGGTTCGACGTCTCTTTGCTTTTTACACGGAATTCTAAATGTTAGAATTCAATGGGCTGGCTAAAATGAGACTATAAAGAGAGGACATCCCTCACTAGATTACACAGAACAACAACACACGATATGTCATGGATTGAAATTCTAAAAGGTTAGAATAGAAAATCCTAGTGATTCTGGTGTTAGCGGAAGTGTAGTGGATCTTGGAGGAAGATTCAAGTGGGAGAATTCTAGATCAGCAAAGTTATTTTTTCATGAGCTAGCACTCTTGGAAATCTGATCATTCGGGGCTTCGCGTGGATGATACTAGAGGCCGAGCGATTGAACGACTGCAGAGCATAAAAGGATTTACCAACTTCCCTTAAGGTAAGTGATATGATCCCTAGATATTAAGGCATGCTTCAAGACAAGAAGTATGACTTCTTACCTTGAGGATCAAGATATGATCTTGATGCATATTAGATAGATTAATATGTAATCTTTTAGTTTCCGCATTGATAATAGTTATCAAATTTTAAAATATGCATGCTTCGGAGTTTATTTCTCCCAACACCAAGGCCGAGGGAACATAAGATCCGAGGCTGAGGGGACTCAAGGTCCGAGGCCGAGGGAACATGAGGTCCGAGACCGAGGGAACCTGGGGTCCGAGGCCGAAGGGACATAAGGTCCGAGGCTGAGGGGACATGAGGTCCGAGGCCGAGGGGACTCAAGGTCTGAGGCCAAAGGGGGCCTCGGAGGCCGAGACCGAGGGGGCCTCAGAGTCCAAGGCCGGGGTTCCATCAGTTGCTTCTTTCATCAACCTCAACGCGGCTTGATCAGCCACATCAGATGCCCCCTCGCCCCTGAGGTGATGCGGGCCTACCCCTGCTAGGCAAAAGGGGTGTAAGCTCCTAGGTGGCTGATCTCAATGTGCTGCCAATTGTGAAGGAGCACATGTCCTTGGGTACAGTTGATTCCTTAGCGCGGGCAATTTGGGTGCTACAGCGCTACTGCCCCTGCCAGTCGTCTGATTTGTGGAAATCTGCCTCGAAAAGGGGGTATCCTTTTGGGAGCCACAAAAAGCGACCGCCATCATTGCCATCATGGTGCTGACGCCAGCGATGCCTCGCGATTGGCTGAAGGCGGAGCATCCCACATGCCGAGCACCTGCCGAGGCAACACCGCCTATAGCGGGGGTCCGCGTGGCCGACTAGGTTAGGCAGAACGATTCGAAACTAATAAATCGGGGCAAAACTCTGAGTCTGGCATTCTATTTCCGAGACCTACATCTTCCTCCCTAAGCTCTCGCCCCATTCGAGTGTTCTTCCTGAGCCTTTTCTTCCTTCCTCGCCATTCTCCTTTGTTCAGGTTAGTTTCCTGATCCTCTTTCATGGCTTCCTCTTCTTCTCCTTCTTGATCTTCTGCTCCACCCGAGGATCGCCTGTCCTGCTCGCAGGTGCGAGCTTCTCCATCCCCCATGCCTGCGTGGACTTCTTCTCTACCTTCTTCCGAGGACCATGTTCCTCTGTCTCGACGGCAAGCTATCAACCGAGCCGCCACCAGAGGTTGTCCGGTAGCCACCGATCCTCTTCCTAGGGCTAGGGCGGAATCCCCGAAAGGGGTCACCTCCTCCATAACCGGGCAGGAGCTAGCCAACATAAGGGCTAGATTTGGGGTTCGAAGCAGTGTCCGGCTGTTCGTCCCCACCCCCAATGACAGGGTGACATCATCTTGTCCCGGGCGGATTCCCTGTACGAGGCATTCCTAAAGGGGGGCCTCCGACTGCCATCCTTTCCTTGTCAATCTCTTTGACCTTTTCTCTTTGGTGCCCGCCCAGCTAGTTTCGAACTCTATTCGGACCATCTGTGGCTTCTTAGTATTGTGCCACCTCCACGGGATAGAGGCTAGGGTTTCCCTCTTCCACAGTTTCTAAACGCTCCGGCAGCAGTCGGATTGGTGGGTGCTTCAGCCTCGGCCTACCTGAGCCTCCGGTTAGGTCTCCCTACGTCTGTCAAGGGGTGGAAGACCCGACTCTTTTTTGCTGACCTCGAGGGAGTGAGGGCGAGGTGGGGGGACCCCGACACATGGCCGAATAAGAACTCAACGATGGTCCCAAGGGATAAGGAGGCCTTTGGGCAGTTGCGACGGCAGTGGTCCCTCGCTGCAATCAGCTTCTGTCTGAAGAGAACCTTCAGCTCGCGAGCATTCTCCCTAGCAGCGGTAAGCAACCAAAAGCACTTCCCACCTCTTCCTTTCTCTTTTCTCTTTTTTGTTTTTGTTTTTTTTTTTTTTTTTTGCTGCTCTGACCGGCCTTGGCTTGTGCAGACATAAGGCTGCCGACCGAGATGTTGATAAGGGCGGTCGCGAAGAAGCGAAAGCCAAGGTCGAGGTGGAAGGGTCGAAGAAGAAATCCTGCCCCTAGGCCCCTCCCCCTTGAGCCAATGGCCAGCAGGCAAGCGAGGGGGCCGGTCCTTCATCTTCATAGCCACCTGTCCCGCCGAGTGCCCCGCCGGCAACCCCGGCGATTGACCTGACCGCCGACACCCTATCAAAGCCGTGGGTTGCAGCAACCCCTTTGAACGCCAAACCGGTCGCTGCCGGAGCTAGGCCGTCGAAGCCCGTGGCTGAGCCATCCCCGAAGGAAGGCCCACCCATGGATAGAAGCACAGCGGCATCTGGCCCCTCAGCCTCATCCAACCCCAGGGGGAGAAGGGCTGGGGTGGACCCCCGCAGGTGTCCCTCACCTACAACGGTTGTACTGCCGAACGATTGATGGCGAGGGTATGCCTACCAGAGCTCCAGGCGGAGTTCCACCAGCTGGACGCTCTTGCCATTCTCCAAGATGCCTTCGCAGCGCACCTCTGGGTAGGTAATTCTTTTTCTTTCTGGCTTCTATTTTTTTGAGTACTAACTAGGGTCTTCCTTACACAGGCGGTCAACTCCCTATCGGCTCTGAGGGACACCACCCTCTGGAGTCATCGTGCCCACCAGACGACCATGGCCGCCGTGGCCAAGGCCAAGGAGGCCAAAAGTGCCCTAGAGGTAGCCCAATGGGAGGCCGAAGCGATCGAGAGGGCGCTGGGGACCACCCGGAGGGAGGCAAAGGAGGCGACCAAGACCGATCGAGGAGGCCAGGCGGCAGGGAGCGACCAACGTGGGGCGCGCTCATGCTGCCAAAGCTGAGCTGGGGGCCTGCAGACTCCGGCTAGGGATGGTGATCGAAGAGGCCAAGGAGTCTAAAAACCGGCAGAGGGCGCCGAGGAGATCGCTCAGAGGGCTGACGCCCAAGCCGCTGATGCCACTGCCTGAGCGGATGAGGCCCTGTGAAGAGCCAGGGTTGCCAAGGAGAGGGCCGCAACGGTAGAGCTGGCGGCGGCCGAGTCCGTTGAGCGCTTCCGAGGTTCCATCGCCTTCGTCGAGGAGGTCGCGGAGGGCTCCGCTGATGCCTACCTCCAAGGCTTCTGCGATGGGAAGGAGAAGGCTGTGCGAGTCTTCGAGATCGCCAGCCTTCGAGACATTGAGGCGGACGCCTGCGAAGGGCTGGAGGGCACTCCGGGGGATGGGCTGGTGCCGGTCGATGCCTGAGAGTCCTTCTCAGCGCACTTTGTTGTTTTTTGTTTTTCTTCGGTACCCAAGTCCGATTCGAGTCGACATTTTGTAAAACGTTCACGGTAATGAAGATTATCCTTTTTCCTTTGAAATCCGTTGTCGAGAGTTGAGCACTTAGCTCGAGGTAGCACAATTTTCCCCTCAGCCTACCGTTGTAGGACCCTTGATAGGGCTGCATCGGCACTGGGGGGGTCACTGTGTCTGTCTGCTCGCCATGAGCAAACCCACAACTTAACCGCTACATAGGATCGGATCCTGGGGGGAGCTCTAAGGCTGACCCCAAAGCTCTTTTGTGAGAACCTAAAGTCGACGCCGAGGTGAGTCTCATGATCAGCTTGCAGCGTCGAGCGGTTAACAGGGCCTCAGGGCTGGGCGAAGCCGTTCCCCAGGCGCTAGGTCGGCCTTGGGTTTCCCATGCTATCCGAAGTCGAGGCTTCAGTGCCGAACTGGCCTCGGGCTTTCAGCGCCGACCAGAGTCGAGCTTTGGTGCCAAGCTGGCCTTAGACTTTCAGGGTCGACCAGAATCAGTCTTTGGTGCTGAGCTGGCCTAAGGCTTTCAGTGCCGACCAAAGTTGGGCTTTGGTGCCAAGCTGGCCTCGGACTTTCAGTGCTGACTAGAGTTGGGTTTTGGCGCTGAGCTGGCCTCGGGCTTTCAGTGCCGATCGGAGTCGGGCTTTGGTGCTGAGCTGGCCTCTGCATCTCGTCGGCATCCATGCGGACGAGCATGGAGCTGACGGCCTCGGGGGAAGCTACAAGGTAGAGGAAGAGCTCCTCTCCGTCCTTCAGCTTGGACAGCAACGGTGGAGTGGATAAAAATTCCTTCAGCTCCTCTAAGGCTTTTTGACACTCCTTCGTCTACTCGAAGCCATTGACCCTGTGCAGCAACTTGAAGAAAGGTAGGCACCTCTCTGCTGACTTGGACAAGAAATGGCTCAGGGCCGCCACCCTTCCAATCAAGCGCTACACCTCCTTCTTACTGGCTGGGGGCCTCATGTCAAGGATGGCTCGGATCTTATCGGGGTTCACCTCGATCCCCTGCTGCATCACCATGAAGCCCAGGAACTTACCTGTTGTAACTCCGAAAGTGCACTTACGGGGGTTCAGCCTCATCTGGAATCGGCGGAGATTACTAAAGGTCTCTGCTAGGTCAACAATATGATCAGCGGTACGGATACTCTTAGAGGGGAGACCTTTCCGGGGTGGAATGCTGGCTGGGTTGGACCACCCTCAGAATCGATGAGGGCAGCTCCGACTGTCGCTGTGCGACTGCCAGCTGCTGCTGTAGAATCTGGACTGCCGCTATCAGCGATTGGACCTGCATGGCGAGGGCAATGATCCGATCATCTTGTTGTGGTGGCGGCGACGATGGCAGAACATGAATGCTGACCTGGGGAGCAAGGGGGCCAGCCTTCGGCGGCTCAGCTCCCTGGCGATGCCCCTCGGCATGACTGGTAGAAACCTCCTATGCACATGTTGCCATCATCTTCTTGACTGCTCAAGGAAGAAGAGTCTATAGCTGGCTGGTTCGAAGCTTTCTTCTCTATCCCCTCTACCTGGCGCGCCAATCTGTTGCCACCAAGTCATGTTCCTTTAACGCCGGAAAAAGAAGATCCTCCTCCTCGAAGAAGCTCCTGCAAAAAAGTCCTCGAAGACCGATTGCACCGGTGGAGAACCTCCGACGCTCAAGTAAGCAACTCGGGAACAGTGAGAAAAAAAGAGCTAACAGAGAGTAGCTAGAGAGTTTGAATTCAGATCCCTTTCCTCGTTATGAGTGTAGGTTCTTATACATGTTCAAAGATCCTCTTTACCGCTCTCGAAAGGTGGTTAATTCCGAGGTGCTATTGTTCGGTAGCGGACAAGTGGCCAGGCTGATAGAGACAGGTCGCAACTGATATTGGGCAGGTGTCTTGCCCCGCCAGCCACCTGCTAGACGCGGCGCCATAGGTGACAGGTAGGCCTAGTCATGTCAGACGTGCGCCATTATGGGTAGTGGCCACGCGCAGTTACAGACAATTAGTGGGCCATGTGGCAACTACAGATGGATGGTAGGCCACGTGGTAGTGTCAAGCAGCTCGAGGTAGAGGGGACTTGGGATCCGAGGCGAAGGGGACATAAGATCCAAGGTCGAGGGGACTCAAGGTCCGAGGCTGAGGGGACATGAGGTCCGAGACCGAGGGGACCTAGGGTCCGTGGCCAAGGGGACTCAAGGTCCGAGGCCGAGAGGACATAAGGTCTGAGGCCGAGGGACCCAAGGTCTGAGGCCGAGGGGACTTAAGGTCCAAGGCCGAGGGAACATGAGGTCCGAGGCTGAGGGGATATGAGGTCCGAGGCCGAGGGGGCTCGAGATCGGAGGCCGAGGAGGGCCTCAGAGGCCGAAGCCAAGGGGGCCTCAGAGTCCAAGGCCAGGGTTTCGTCAGTTGCTTCTTTCGTTGACCCCAACGCGGCTTGATAAGCCATATCAATACTCATAATTTTTAAAATTAATATTATTTATGGCATCATCCATAAACAGTCAAAGCACCGTAGAATTTTGAATTTGCCCCTTTCCTTTGTGGTAGAGTAGGTGGCACTGCTCCGATTGAGTGCAATTGTAGCAGCTGGAGATGAAGAGCTCCATATGATCCCACCGTCCGGAAAGTCGTTGAAGATGGTAGATTCTACTGCTATTTTTCTGTAGGCTGGTCTACATTCATGTTCATCCTCATCTTCAACCTGTTGCCGGCCAGTTAAGAGCTCATCTACGAAGGACAGAAGCGAGAGAAGTTCTACCTTTAGCTTCATTAATTGTTGACCCCAGTGTACCCAAAAGCACCTTCTGAAGCAGCAACAAGATAGCAATGGCGTCATACTCCCCATAGCCAATCTCTTGATTACAAGGTATTTAGCTATGGATGATAGGGGACAAATAAAAACAATGGGCCAATTATAAATAATAGCTCTGGTTTCCTCCTCCTCTCTCTCTCTCTCTCTTTCTTCTCTCTCTTACTCCAATTTCAATATGCATTCCTAGTTTGCATTCTAGTTGATCAGAGGACAGTATGATTGATCAAAGGACGTAAGTTAGTACAGAGATGATTGCTGACCCAAAAAATAGGATGATCAGAGGAGATGGTATAACATAGTAAGCGAGAGGAGAGATGCATTCTAGAGAGAGAGAGAGAGAGAGAGGGCGGGGAAGGCCATGAAAATGTTTTTTTTTAAAAAAAAAAAAAATATTGGGGATGGTTATGGAAGATAGACTAGTTCAGATACTAACCGACCCCCTTATTTTGAGCATTTGTAGGCAGTCCCATTTTGTAGGAGTTTGTTTCTCGTATACTCTAATCTTTGCTTCAATTAAACTTTGCAACGTATATTTATTAAATTACTCCAATTCTGAGTCCTATTTAATCTTATAATGAATGTTTTCCAGAGTGTTCCACTTCTGTAATTTATTTTTAAATGGATTTCAGTTATTGAGAAGCATCCACTGATAGTAGAGTTTACCATGCATTAGCCTATGGTCCGTTTCGTCCTACGAAGAGAACCTGTTCAAATATAAGCATTCATTCCGCTTATTAATTTTGTAACGCATGTTGTTTGGATGTTTTAATATCGATCAAATTTAATTTTGTAACGCATTTCTCCGCAGGTTCAATTACTTCAATCACTGAGGATAGAGTTCTCTGCCCAACCAAGCATCCCATCTGCCTCGTACTCTTGAAAACAAATATCATTTCGATTAGTTTCAGAACGGATATAGGTCACCTTAAACATGAGATTAAAGTTCTATTTAATCTTGGATAAGAGTTTCTGAGTAATTAGTCTTTTTTCTTGGTTACAACTGCTGAACTTACTACGGAAGTTAAGCAGCAAAAATTGTAGATGTTGGATTTGATTAATGTAGATTTATTAAGGATTGAGCCTTACAAAATAAATTATATTGAGGTCAAATGAAATGAGTGACCCATAAAGACCTATGGGTAGGTATAGCCGTGTAGGTGAAAGAGATCTTGACGTGAGTATGACTCAAAGTTATGGTATTGTGTAGTCCTTAATTGACCTGATCTCACTTAATCCACCCCCAGTGCTAACCCCAAACATTTATTCTTAAAGTTAGCTAACAAGCACCTTGAAATAGTCAGTGGCCGATATCTCTCTCAATCAAAATAATTTTGTATAATGGGTTGTACTAATAAGTTAGCCTCATAAACTTTGGTTGCCTCTATATATTTTAATCTGCAAGTTCGAGTAATGCTTGAAGCCTAACGGCCCTAATTAATTCAACCAAAATCTAGTCCAATTTGTTTCTTATATAAATAAAAAAGATGAAGGCAACAATTTCCAACGCGGACGACAACCTGCTCAAAATAAATAAATTTAGATGATAACTTTTTTATGATAATCCGAGATCCACCAAATAATAAATGGGTCGAATGCGGAATTAGTACTATTCATTCACTAAGTCGCCATGAATTAAATAAAATCCTAAAATCAATCCCCCATCCTTTAATTAGTAATTGTGATATAAGTATGGCTCAATCAAAGGGTTAATTTTGATGATCAGGAAAATTACAGAATCAACGATAAATAAAGAATAAATATATACAAACAAAAGTAGAGAAGAATATTTTTAGAATTAATTTGTCATATTTTCCTCTCGACTCCAGATCCGCTTATTTGAGCTTATTCTGGTCTAATTTGAGGTTAATTAGAATCATAGGTTGAAGATGGTTTGAATAAATAATGTGTCTGTTATGTTTTTTTTTTTTTTTTTTTACCAAACCGACCAAATAGTTCATGCATGAGCTGATAAGTTTTTCTAATCTAAGCTGGACCAAAATCCAGCCAGATCCGCGCAAAGCATAAGACGAAGAAATTAAGTTGAAGTCCCAAACGAGTCCACGCACGATCCTATTATACATTACATAAGCCTTTTACTTGTTGAGTAATTCGATATCTTTTAAAAGAGAAAAGTTCTACACTTGTGATGCATTTGGTCTCTCTACCTCCTTACGACGTAATCAACATATATATTATATTAATCTGACGAGAAACTTAACTCCGTGGCTTTCTATCATGGCCTTGAATCATTACTAGTGCCTGATTTGTAGTTATCGAGTGGCGACCAGCGAGATCAGTGGAAGGTAGCGGAATAGCCCGTTTCTTCTGCCTCTCTCTTTCTCTCTCCAAGCTTGTTAGGATTTCCCGTGATCTTCTAAAACAAAGAAAGCTTTCGAAATTGAAGACGCTGCAAACTGAACTGAGCTCTTATTTGTATCGCTCTTACCAAAATAATTAATAACATGGATATCTAGCTAGATGGTCGATCTCCATGCGTACGTCTGACCTATTTCATGCATGGAAAATTGTAATATATTTATTAAAAAAAAAAAAAAAAAAAAAAATTATTAGATGTCACAGACGTGCATTACAGAACTTAGTAACATGTACGGTAATTTACGGTGCAAGATTTGAAGGATCTCGTTCTGGACGAATTGAAGACAATACATAAACCAAACCGTTGACGCACAAAAATCCCAAAAGTAAGCACATAACAAACGAAGTCAGCGAAAGAAGATTAAAAAGAAAAGAAAAGAAAAGAAAAGAAAAGGAAAAAAATCTAAACAGAAACAGATAAGAAATTAAATTCCCCCGGCCTCTCCCGTACGATTTAAATTTCGACCGATCCAATGGCTGTGATCACATCATGATCACCAGCCGGCGCCACTACTACATCAGCAGCTCGTTCACCCATTCCAGATCTGGTGCAGAACTGCTGCTGCTCCGCTGCTCCTCCGCCAAATGCTTCTCCTCCATCGGACCGCTAAAACTCGATGTGAAAAAAATCGAAGAAGAGGTACCAGCATTTCCATTAAACCCAGAAGAAGAAGAAGAAGAAGTCGTCGTAGTAGTAGTGCCAGAAAGCTCCATCGCTTCCAAAGAACTCATCAACTCCTCATACAGCGAATCGTAGCCCATCACCCCACTAGAAAACAACCCTCCGCACCCGTTATAAGCACTACCAGTGGTGGTATTATTTTTGCTCTTATTATGGCCAGCAGCAGTATATCTAGAGAAGCGAAACGCTCCATCAGATGGGGAAACTGGTGGAGATAAAGGTGGAGAGAAACCCATGAGTGTGGAAGTTGGCGACGAGGCGGCGGCGGGCCAAACGGCACAGCAGGAGGGCTTGTGAGGCGAACCGGGGGAGGGGATGGGAGCGGTGGCGGTGGCGGAGGCTGGGGAGGGGAGGCGGCGGAGCTGATGGGGGGAGTGGGCGAAGAAGCAGACCTTGCGGCGGCAGCGGCGGCCGTCCTTGCAGGGCATGGTGCGGTAGCGGGCGGGGTGGAGCCAGCACTCGAACACGCCGTGGGCGAACTCGCAGGAGTCCCCGCGGGGGCACGCGCCGGACCGCCGGAAATCCGGGCAGATAGCGCCGGAGTAGTGGTACCGCCTTGGGTCCCGCCGCCGCGCCTTCTCCCCGGGTGGGCGAAGGGGCAGTCCGTCCAGTCGTGGCTCCGCGCCCGCATGCACCTACGCACCTTGAACTCGAACATCCTGAACTCGTCGCACGAGTAAGTATCCACTTCTTCGTCTTCCTCCCCTTCCTGCTCTTCGTCTAACTCATTCTCTTCTTCTTCATTAAGCTTCGGTTCTTGGTCTTGGTCGTCGTCGGGACGTGTATGGTAAAGCCAGGGCGATGGAGGAGCTTTCTTGGAGGGAGATCGATATGAAGCATAGCGTTTTTTCTGCAGTAGAGTAGTAGTAGCTGCTGCTGCTGCTGCTGAGTGCAAACAGTAGACATCTTCTTCTTCTTCTTCTTCTTCTTTTTTTTTTTTTTTTTTTTGTCTTTTTCTTGGGGATAGATGAGGAGGAAAAGAAGAGGAGAGTAGATGGAAGGATCAGAAAAAGAACAGCAGTAGGGAATTGTGAGAGTTGGAGAACGAGGAAAGCGAGGAGGCGGTTAAGATAGGTATAGGAGTGGTGGGCGGGGCGAAGGGGGGGTCAGTAAAGAAGGGGGTGAATTCACGCAATAAATGCGGACGAGGCGTGGGAATGGGTGCAGAGAGGGGAGGTCGGCGAGCTTCGGAGGAAGCAATGAAGCATGCCAAGGTGCGTACGTGTCAGGATCGACAAGCCATGCCTCGAGATTCAGAGCCTGGGGGATTGGAGTCGTGGGCGTGACCGAATTCAGCGCCTCTTCGTCTTTGGGTTCGCTGGTTATCGGGTCACTTTGGCGTTGGGGGGCAAGTAGGTTTCGCGGCGCCCTCGGCGTACCAGTTCCGTACAAATGGCGCTCGCAGTTGCAAACTTCGGGAACGGGAGGGGACACTTGGCGCGTGGGGCTCAGGGGCCGGAGATGCGCCTTTGGCCCGGTTCGTAGGAGTATCCGGACGGATATTGACCTAGAAGTCCGTTTGGATAGTGGATGGATTCGTGCCGACTCCGTAGCGTGGTGTGGATCCGAGGAAAAGAAAATGGGATCTGCTGTGGATCCGATTGATTCACGTTCCCACTTCTAACCCGGTCTATTAACTGCTTTGACACGATGCGAGTTTGGATTCCTCGAAAACCACACTCGTTGCTGAATGCTGACGCGACGCCCCGGCAATCTCTGGCGTAAGGCTAACACGAATCGTATTTGATAAGGTGCGATGCAGCCAAGGTCGTTCGTAGAGGCTTGCTAATGATCAGATTTTGATCTAAATCTGATTCGAAAGTAGTCAGTCAGGTTGTTTGATGGGGCCGGCATCGATTGCTTGAGCTTGTAAGTGCCCGTTTAATGTAATAACTTCTGAATCAAATTCCATTGTCCATAATTAAACTGGATTGCATCATATAAAATGCTCGTCCAATTGCAGCCATCCAACCGCCGCAGTACCATAAAACTTCATTTACTTTTTTAAAAAAAAACTATCAAATCAAATAGATTGAAGTCTTTTTGGGCATATTGAAGTTCAGATGGGAACGCTCATCCAGACCATAGATAATTAGGACAGCACTAAACTACCTGGCGTGGCTGATCAGGCTTCGTTGATAATAGGCTAACGAAAAATGATCATCATCTTTGATAAGAGTCAGGCCCGGTGAAACTAAGTCAGAAGCTCCCTTGACCTCGTCCTAGCATCAAGGTACTCTCGAGTTCTCCTCGGCCTCAGCCCCGACCTCGGCCCTAGCATCGAGATACTCTCGAGTTCTCCTTGGCCTCGGCCCCAACACCAAGGAACTCCCGAATTTCCTTCAACCTCGGCACCGAAGGATCCCATGTGGCCCGGCAGATGTCTGCAACTACCACGTGGCCCATCAATCTCTGCGGCCCCACATGGCCACTATCGGTTACGGTGCCCGCCTGACATGATCATGCCCACCTATCATCTATAATGCCGCACATGGCAGAGGGATGGCATGCCAGGGTACCTCTGACAACCTCAGGAACGGTCGTGGCCTGTCCTCCACTAGCCCTACCATATGTCCTCTGCCAATGGCGACGCCTTCAACTCAGCAACCTTCCAGAAGGGGTAAAAGGAACCCTCGAGCAGGTATAAAAACCCTTCGCTCATAGCGGGGGAAGGGAGCTGAACCCCAAGTCCTCTAGCTAATTCCTTTAGCTCTTTCTTCACTATTCCCAAGTTGCTTACTTGAGCATCGGAAGGTCTCCACCGGTGCAACCGGTCCCCGGAGACTTTTTTACAGGAATCCTATTGAGGAGGAGGCATCGAAAGATTCCCCACGCCCTAGCGGCCCTTCGGATCGTCTCCATTACCTGACGTTCAAGGAATGTGATTTGGTGGCAACAAATTAGCGCACCAGGAAGATAGGTCAGGAGAGAAGCGAAATACCTGCGGAAGCCAGTAGCAGACCTCTATCCCCCATTGAGTAAAAATGATAGTAACGCGCGCTCAAGAGATCTCCACCAGCTGCGCTGGGGGGCACTGCCGAGAACTTGAGCAACAGAAGACCGGTCTCCCTGCTCCCCGGGCTAGTCTCTCGGCTCCTCCTTCGCCACCACCCTAGGATGACTGAATCGATGCCCTTGCTCTGCAAGTCCAATCACTTGTGGCGGCGGTCCACCAGCTATAATAGCAACCTGCGGCCGCAGCAGCACCCAATACCACCTTCGCTAGGTGTGGAAGCAATCAACCTAGTCAGCAATCAACTTGCAGGAGATCACCCCAGAGGGAGGCTTACCGCCGCCACACCATCCCGGCATCATCGTCGAGAGGCCTCTAAGAGGCTTCGATCCTCCTTCGCCACTCTAATGACTCCTACAAATGGCGGCACGGGAGGAAGACCGAGCAGGTGCATCACCATCGGCACCGCCCCTCTCCATCCTCAGGATCTTTTTGGGAGGGGTCCTTCGACGGTCGGATCGCTCGTCGGGCCGAGCGACGGTTGGAGGAGCTCAGCCGCATAATCATCAATCAGCCGGAGGTGGACTATGATAGCCATCCTCTTGTCTTGCCACATTATGGAGGAACCGATATTGGCTCGGTTCTGCCTCCCGCAGCTAGACCCATACGATAACACCATAAACCCACTGAATCATCTGGAGAGCTACAAGGTCCTCATGCAAGTCTAAGGAGCGATCGACTCCCTTATCTATATTACCTTCCCGGCCACCCTTCGGAAGGCCGCTCGTGCATGGTATTCCCGGTTGCTGTCCCAGAGCATCAACTCCTTCCGACAGTTGGAGAGGGCCTTCCTGGCACATTTGATACGTGTCGAAAGATCCCACGGGTGGCCAACAGCCTATTCTCTGTCCGATAAAGGAGCGACGAATCATGAGAGACTTCGTGGCTCGATTCAAGGAAGCTGCTCTTGAGGTCTACAACCTCGATGACTCTGTGGCCACTTTGGCCTTGAAGCGAGGACTCCACCCTTCCCACTTTGTCTACTCCCTTGACAAGAAGCCCGAGCTCCTATGCCGAGTTGCTGAGCCAAAGCAGAAGTACATCTGCACTGATAAGGCAGACTCCTTCCGGAGGGAAGCCGATGGAGGGTCCTGCAAGAAGCAAGCCCATCGGTGCCTGAAAAGCCTCATCCAGGAGGCTCGAACCACCCCGTTGACCGGATAATCGACCGCTGGCCCTCACCCTGAGAGAGGGGCCCTTCACCCATCTGCTCGCCCCGATATCCCACATCTTGATGAAGATCGAGGGTGAGTCATATCTTCAATGCCCCGCTCCTCTAAAGCCAGGAGCCTCCCGCAATAAGAACCTCTACTACAGCTTCCATTGAGATCACGACCATGACACAGAAGACTGTCGCCAACTGAAGAAGGCGATCGAGGACCTCATCCAATGGGGTACCTCGGCAAGTTCATCCAGAAGGGGAATCCGCAGCACCAGGCCCATCGGTACCCCACCTACCCAGATCGACATCGACAATGCTCCGACCGAGAAGATAGTGGCCATGATCCCTTGGGAGGGATAGGTGGCATGGCCAAGAGGCCGCAGGGGGTGAGGGAGTAGATACTGTAATCCCTTTCTCGAAAGAGGACCTAGAGGGGATGGATAATCCTAATGATGATAGCATCATCGTGTCTATGACGATCGTGAAGCACCCTGTAAAAAGGATTTTAGTTGATAGTGGGAGCTCAGTCGATGTCCTTAGTTATGATGCTTTTGTTCGAATGAGCTTGTATGCTGATTCCCTTCGACCCGTGACCACACCCCTGATGGCTTTACGGGAACTCTATGAAGGTAAAGGGGGAGATCACCTTCCCAGTCATGGCCAGGTGTTGGCCCAGATGGAAACCTAAGAGGGGGGGGTGAATTGGGTTCTTTAAAAAATTTAACCTTTTAAAACTATTGGCTTTAAGATAATGAAATTAAATGCAATGCAAATATAAAGCACAAACAAGGAGATAGAGATAGAGATAATAGAAGCACGGCAAACACAAAGATTTTATAGTGGTTCGGTGTATCCAACACCTACGTCCACTCCCAAGATTCACTTGGGTCCACACTATAATCCTTGATTACAGCCGAGTTGTTTTACAAGATCACAACTCAAACTTGTTGTTTTCCCGGGATCACAACGAACCCAGCCGGTTTTTGGGCTCACCAGCACAAAACCCTAAACTCAAGCTAATCTAGCTTGACCCGAGGTATACAACCTCCACTAGTTCAATCCCCCTGATTGAACTAGCAAAAACAAGAAAGAATAATGTTTAAGATACACAGCTCCTTAAATGAGCAAATATTCAAATAAATAAACAAGGTTTAGAAAAGCCTGTTTGAAGTGATTGGATTTGAGCTTTTCTTCTTTTCCTCTTCTCTTTGGAGATGTTGAATCAGGCCTCAGCTTTGATTCTTCAAATGTTGCAGATGAGAAGTTGGAAAATAAAACAGAGCTTTTTCTTTTGGAAATCCTTTGATTTTTCTTGAACGCCTTGGATTCTTCTTTGAGCTTTTTGGAGTGGAAGGATTTGAGTTTGAACTTTTCTCTTGGATTTCAGGCTCAAGACTTCTCGGATTTTTGATTTGAATATTTCTTTTTCTTTTTTTTTTTCTTTTTTCAAACGGGTGTTCTCCCCCTTTTATAGATTTCTTTTAATCCATTTTTGGAAGAAAACTAGCCGTTGGAATGTACCTGGAAACAAAATATATCCGTTAGAAGTTAGGTAAAAAGGAAATATTACCGTTAGAGCTGATCTGGCATTTTAAATTTTCGTCCCAGACAGGTTGGAGTCGGCTCCAACTTTTCAGGTGTCGGCTCCAAGTCGTTTATCCAAAAATAGAAAGTTCTGAGTTCGTTGAGGAGTCGGCTCCGAAAAAGTTAGGTGTCGGCTCGCCATCGTCAGGTGTCGGCTCCAGAATACTGTGTGTGTCGGCTCCAAGATGCTCAAAAAATAAGCGTTCTGTCCCCGCATCGGAGTCGGCTCCAGACACTGTAAGTGTCGACTCCGAAACTCTGGGTGTCGGCTCCGAAACTCTAGGTGTCGGCTCCGGACCGTATCAAAAATCAGAAGAATTTGATGGCCATGGGGTCGGCTCCAGGAATTCTAGGTGTCGACTCCAGGTTCTGAAACTTTGAAACTTATGATTTGCAATTGATTCAAAACTCATTTCTTAATACCTTTAAATCGATCAAATATTTTTAAGTCCTGAAACACTTGTCAAATCCATTAGTAATCAAATAAATATACTCAATTCCTTTATTAATCATCAAAATCAATAATTGGGTCAACAATCTCCCCCTTTTTGATGATTATAAAAACATTGAGTATATGCATAGTATTCTTAAATTAAAATTTTCAAGAAAGTGATCCTCACAAGTAAGCTCCCCCTGAATAAGGTAGCTCCCCCTATGAAGTTCAAATTAAATTGTTCTCCTTTGCTTTACATATTTATCAATTTTCTTCATATTTGATACCAATTAAATAAATGCCAATTAAAGCATAACTAATCAATGCATATACGACATAACTTTCTCCCCTTTTTTGTAATCAACAAAAAGATAAAGAAAAGTTAAGTCAAAAGATAAATTGATAGATCAAAAGATAATTTCATTTCATTGAAGTCAAGTATTACAAAATATACTTTCATTACATCAAAAACTTCATTACATCAAAAACTAAATTCATTACATCAAGGTTGGTTCTAATGATTCTTGTCAAATGATCTAAATCTTTGCATTCCATCACTTGAGTGGCTACAAATTCTTTCAACCTTCTATCAACAAAAGAGCAAGCAGTCATGATTTTATCTTGAAGCTCGCATTGCACTTTGAATAGGTCTCAGAATCTCCACAATGTCTTTAAGTTCTTCAAATATATTCTTCAAATCACTACTTAAAGATCCAGCAGAGAGCTAAGAGTTGATTCATTTTGCGATCATCTAAGGAATAAAGTGTTTCTTTAAGATTCATAAATGATTGTCAAACTCAGTCTTCATTCATCCTTCTGAGCAGCAAGCAATCCTTTGAGTTGCTCCATTTGAAGGTCTGAAAATCCAACTGATGAAGAGGATGGCTGAACATGAATTTGAGCAGGTGCAGGGGCAGGAACTGGACTCCTAGGCTGTGGAGAGGGAACCCTCATAGATGGACCAGCCTCACAAGGTGCAGAAGTCTAGGCTCAGGGGCTCTCTCATCCAAGTTCCTTTCCTTTCCCATTGCCCATTCACCTTTACAAATCCCATCCGATGCAAAGTGGCCAAACTGTAATAATCAGTGTGCTCAGGTTCTTGGAGGGTTCATTGTCCAAAATTACAACCCCTTGGCTTCTGAAATACCATAGTTAAAACCATGCCATAGGGTAGGACGATCTTCTCTTCCCTCCAGCCTCGGCCATATAAATATCATCATAGCAGCTAAATTAATGGTTGACCAGTCAAAACACTATCCATCACAACAATGTCTCGCTCGGAGACATACTCAAAACGTCCGGTCTTTGGGAACAAAATTCTGCTGCAAATGTTGTGTAGCAATCTTAATTCCAAGGGCAATTGGTTAGCCCTAATTTCCTCAAATTCTTCAACTCTCTCCCTAACATCCTTGATAGGGCCGCTGATCTCTCACTGTGCATATCGCTGCTAATCCGTAATGGGGATGCTAAGAGATTTCCTAATTTTTGAAATGTAAGATGAATCCTTTGCCTCTAACAGAGCTCACTAAACCACCATCACCTCTCGACAAATTAAAGTAAAATTCTTTACTAAGGGGTAAGTAGGAACATCAAGAGAACAAACTTATCCCATCCAAGCTCCTTGAGTTGATTACCAATCGAAAAACCCTCGGATTGAAAGAACTCAAATCAACTTTCCTACCCATTGTGATTACCCTCCCTGCTAGGGTATCTACCTGAGGTGAAGTGGTGTTGGGATTGTCTGAATCGGTGGAGGAATCCTCGCTTGGAGACGGCTCGCGGACGGGTCGCCTCACGGAGCTTTTCGGTCACCACGGCACTCCAATCACCGAACCTCTCCTCTTAGGTGCCATTGGATCCTTAGGAAAGCTTGGATAGAGTGGAATTAGAGATGGGGAGGTTTGAGAGAGTTTTGGAGAAATTTGGTTAGGATTGAAAGTTATGAAATGACGAGGTGTCGACTCTGCCCTAATAAATCGATTTTGGATTCCCAGGTGTCGACTCCCGCAAAGTCGGGTGTCGACTCCAAATCGCTAACACAGTCAGCGCTCGAACTGGAGTCGGCTCCACTTATACGGGTGTCGGCTCCAAGGTCAGGGACCGAGAGCGACACAGACAAAGGTGTCGACTCCTCATTCTGAGGTGTCGACTCCAATGACAGTTTCAGAGAAAAATAATTGAGATTCAAACAACTGAAACTTGTCAAAATAAATTCATAAAATTTGATAAAATCTTTGGAATATGAAGAATCAAATTGCTCAGATGACTAGATAATTTGTCCTTAAAATTATGAAAGGAATATCAAGAAATTAATAGAAATCTAGATAGTCATTCCTTAGAGTTTCAAAATCATCCAAAGGGTCACATATCCCTAATTCACCTCTAAGATAACAAAATCTCTCTTCACTCAAAGGTTTTGTAAATATATCAGCTAATTGTTCTTCAGTATTAACATATTCAAGACAAATTTCATTATTAGCTACATGTTCTCTTATAAAGTGATATCTAATTTCAATGTGTTTTGTTCTTGAATGTTGAATTGGATTTTTAGTTAAATTTATTGCACTTGTGTTATCACATCTAATTGGAGTTTTATCAAGTGTTATGCCATAATCTTCAAGTTGTCTCTTAATCCAAAGGATTTGAGCACAGCAACTTCCAGCTGCAACATATTCTGCTTCAGCAGTAGATAATGCAACCGAATTTTGCTTTTTGCTAAACCAAGAGATTAAGTTACTCCTAAGAATTGACATGCACCACTTGTGCTTTTTCTATCTAATTTACATCCAGCATAGTCAGAATCAGAATATGCAATCAAGTTTAATGTTGAGTCTCTAGAATACCATAAACCTACATTTTTAGTTCCACTTAAATATCTTAAGATTCTTTTTACAGCAATTAAGTGAGATTCTTTAGGTTCAGATTGAAATCTAGCACATAGACATACAGCAAACATTATATCTGGTCTACTAGCTGTTAAGTAAAGAAGAGATCCGATCATACCTCTATAATATTTTTGATCTACTTTCTTACCATCTTCATCTTTGTCCAATTTGCATGAAGGACTCATAGGAGTTCCAAGTGGTTTGATTGACTCCATTCCAAACTTCTTGAGCAGTTCTTTTGTGTATTTGGCTTGATTGATGAAAATTCCTTCTTTGCTTTGCTTGATTTGAAGTCCTAGGAAGAAGTTGAGTTCTCCCATCATGCTCATTTCAAACTCACCCTGCATCAACTTAGCAAATTCTTGACATAACAAATTGTTAGTAGCACCGAATACAATATCATCAACATATATTTGTACTACTAATAAATCCTTGTCTTTTCTTTTCAAAAATAGTGTTTTATCAACATTTCCTCTTATAAAATCATTTTCAATTAGAAATTTACTTAATCTTTCATACCAAGCTCTAGGTGCTTGTTTTAAACCATATAGTGCTTTGTGCAATTTAAAAACATGATTTGGAAATTCATGATCTTCAAAACCAGGTGGTTGTTCAACAAAAACTTCCTCATTTATAAATCCATTTAAAAATGCACTTTTAACATCCATTTGAAATAAATTGATATGCATATGACATGCAAATGCAAGTAATAATCTAATTGCTTCTAATCTAGCTACAGGTGCAAAAGTTTCATCAAAATCAATTCCTTCTTCTTGATTATATCCTTTTGCAACTAATCTAGCTTTGTTTCTAATTACTATGCCATTTTCATCTAATTTATTTCTAAATACCCATTTTGATCCTATAACAGAATGATCTTTAGGTCTATCTACAAGAGTCCAAACATTATTCTAGTAAATTGATTTAATTCTTCTTGCATAGCTAACATCCAATTATTATCTTTTTCTGCTTCTTCAATAGTTTTAGGTTCAATTTGAGATACAAATGCAAGATGATTATTGATGTTTCTCATTGATGATCTAGTTCTTACTCCTTGAGATGGATCACCTATAATTAATTCTTTGGATGACCATAGGCATATCTCCAATCTCTAGGAAGATCTACATCATTATGATTTGCATCAACAACATCAACACTAGGAGAATCATTATCTTTAGCTTCTTGTTCATGATCTGAAGATACATCTATATTTAATTTTTCAATATCTCTTTCTAGAATGTTTGTATCTTCCTCATCATCAATCTTTTCAGAACTTGATGCTAAAGATTCATCAAAAATTACATGAATAGATTCTTCTACAATTAAGTTTCTCTTGTTAAACACTCTATAGGCTTTACTAGATGTTGAATATCCTAAGAAAATGCCTTCATCAGATTTTGCATCAAATTTTCCTAGATTATCTTTACCATTATTATGAATGAAACATTTACAACCAAATGCATGAAAGTAACTTATGTTTGGTTTTCTATTATTCCATAGTTCATAAGGAGTTTTCTTAATGATTGGCCTAATTAAAGCTCTATTAAGAATGTAACATGCCGTGTTTATAGCTTCCGCCCAAAAGTATTTGGTAGGTTGCTTTCACATAGCATGGTACGGGCCATGTTCTAAGTTCTATTTTTTCTTTCAACTACTCCATTTTGTTGTGGTGTTCTAGGTGCTGAAAAATTATGATGAATGCCATTTTCTATGCAAAAGTTTTCAAATAAATGATTTTCAAATTCAGTGCCATGATCACTTCTTAGAGACACTATGGTGTTGTTTTTCTCATTTGTGACCTTCTTGAAGAATTTCAAAAATAATGGAAAGGTCTCATCCTTATGAGCTAAAAACAATACCCAAGTGTATCTAGAATAATCATCTACAATCACAAGACCATATTTCTTTCCTCCTAGACTTGTGGTTCTAGTAGGTCCAAAAAGATCCATGTGAAGTAGTTCAAGTGGCCTAGAAGTGGAAACAATATTTTTAGTTTTGAAAGAATTTCTAGTTTGTTTTCCAAATTGACATGCATCACAAATTTTGTTATTTTCAAAATCTAGTTGTGGAAGTCCTTTTACTAAATCCATTCTAATTAATTTTGAAATAAGGTGTGTGCTTGCATGACCTAATCTACGATGCCATAACCAACCAATCTCATTCATATTAGCATTATTAGCAACTAAGCAATGATTACTAGTAGACAAATTGTCTAAATCAATCAAGTATACATTGCCATTTCTATTTCCAATAAAAACAATGCTATTATCAATGGGATTAGAAACAGTGCAGATAGATGCTTCAAATGATACTTTAAAACCTTTATCACATAATTGGCTAATACTAATTAGATTATGTTTTAAACCATTGACATATAAGACATTTTCAATATATGTGGAGGGAGTTATTTGAATTTTACCAAACCCCATGATTTGGCCTTTGCCATTGTCACCAAATGTAACAACTCCTCCTCTTTTGCTTTCAAGGGTGATGAATTGATCCTTGTCACCCGTCATGTGTCTTGAGCAGCCACTATCGAGATACCACTTTCGCTTTGATCTTTTGGCCGCAAGACACTCCTGCAAAAATAATTAAGTCTTATATTTAGGTACCCAAGCCTTCTTGGGTCCTTCATGGTTAGTAGCATAAAAGATTGTTCCTTTGGGAACCCATATTTTCTTTCCTTTACTATTTAAATTTTTTGTTACTATTTCTTGCATTACATTCATAGGATTTATGGCCTTTCTTGTTACAATAATGACATGTAACATTATCTTATTTTGTTCTTTTCTAAAAAAGTTTTTGACAAATTTTTGTTTTAAGTTAGGTCTATATCCTAAACCAGCTTTATCATATATAGCTCTTTGATTACTTAACAATAAATTAAGTTTTTCAGAACTATAAGTAAATTTATCAACAATATTTTATATTTATCAACTTCCTTCTTTAGTTTATCATTTTCATTGGAAATTGATTCTTTTCTTTTGTCAAATTTTCTTTTTCAGATTTCAGCATTTTAATTTCATTAGTAAGATTATTTTTTCTTTAATAAATTGAGTTATCATTTTTCAAAATTTGTATTTCTTTTTCAAAACTTTAAAATCATCTAACTAGTTCATTAAAGCTTCAAACAATTCATCAAATGCAAATCATCACAAGGGTTTTCGGAACTTACCTCGTGTCGTCGTTTGCCATAAAGCAAATGTTTGCAACTTCTTTTTGTTCTTCCTCTGAAGAGGATTCATCGCTGTCACTCCAGGTTGCAACATAGGCTTTCTTCTTCTTCTTGTAAGTCTTCTTCAGTTGAGGACAATCATATCTAAAGTGCCCCGGTTTCTTACACTCATAGCAAATCAAGGGGTCTTTCTCTTTGTCCTTGTCCTTTTCCTTTTCTTTTTCTCCTTCCATCTTAATTCCAGATTTCTTCTTGTGGAAGGGTCTCTTTCTTCTCATGAATTTTTTGAATTTTCTTGCTAGAAGAGCTGTCTCATCATCATCATCTGCAGCTCTCCTCACTTTCAGCAGCCTTAAGAGCTATAGTCTTTTTCTTCTTCACATCTTCTTCTATGTGCTGCTTCATGTTAATTCATGGGTCATAAGGGATCCAAGTAGCTCCTCCAAGGGTAAGGTGTTGAGGTCCTTGGCTTCTTGGATTGCTGTCACCTTTGCTTCCCAAGTCCTTGGAAGTGACCTAAGAATTTTGCGAACAAGTTCAGAATTAGTATAGGTCTTGCCTAGACTTTTCAAACCATTTACAATATCAGTGAATCTAGTATACATGCATGCTATAGTTTCAGTTTGTTCCATGCTAAATAATTCATATTTATGAACAAGAATATTTATTTTAGATTCTTTACTTGATTAGTACCCTCATGGGTAACCTCTAATCTATCCCATATTTCTTTTGCGGAATTACATGTAGAAATTCGATTAAATTCATTAGCATCTAATGAACAATACAAACATTCATGGCCTTAGCATTGAGCTGAGCCATTTTCCTATCATTATCATTCCAATCCCTTTCGGGCTTAGGAACAATAGAGCCATCAACAATGTGTGTGGGTGTGCTAGGTCCATTAATTATAACACTCCACAATTCATAATCAGAAGCTTGAATGAATATCCTCATTCTTGCTTTCCAATATGAATAGTTGGAACCATTAAATAAGGGAGGTCTATTTGTAGAATGACCTTCAGCAAATGAAGATCCAACTTGAGCTGCCATTTGGATCTTTAGCTCTTGATCGTGTGATCAAATTCAAATGAGCACTTGCTCTGATACCAATTGTTGGCCCAGATGGCAACCCAAGAGGGGGGGTGAATTGGGTTCTTTAAAAAATTTAACCTTTTAAAAACTATTGCTTTAAGATAAATGAAATTAATGCAATGCAAATATAAAGCACAAACAAGGAGATAGAGATAGAGATAATAGAAGCACGGCAAACACAAAGATTTTATAGTGGTTCGGTGTATCCAACACCTACGTCCACTCCCAAGATTCACTTGGGTCCACACTATAATCACTTGATTACAGTCGAGTTGTTTTACAAGATCACAACTCAAACTTGTTGTTTTACCCGGGATCACAACGAACCCAGCCGGTTTTTCGGGCTCACCAGCACAAAACCCTAAACTCAAGCTAAACTAGCTTGACCCGAGGTATACAACCTCCACTAGTTCAATCCCCCTGATTGAACCAGTAAAAACAAGAAAGAATAATGTTTAAGATACAAGACAGCTCCTTAAATGAGCAAATATTCAAATAAATAACAAGGTTTAGAAAAGCCTGTTTGAAGTGGATTGGATTTGAGCTTTTCTTCTTTCTTCTTTTCCTCTTCTCTTTGGAGATGTTGAATCAGCCTCAGCTTTGATTCGTTGCAAATGTTGCAGATGAGAAGTTGGAAAATCTTCAAAACAGAGCTTTTTCCCTTTTTGGAATCCTTTGATTTTTCAAACTTGAACGCCTTGGATTCTTCTTTGAGCTTTTTGGAGTGGAAGGATTTGAGTTTGAATACTTTCTCTTGGATTTCAGGCTCAAGACTTCTCGGATTTTTGATTTGAATATTCTCCTCTTTTTTCTTTTTTTTTCGTTCTTTTTTCAAACGGGTGTTCTCCCCTTTTATAGATTTCTTTTAATCCATTTTTGGAAGAAAACTAGCCGTTGGAATGTACCTAAAAAAAAATATATCCGTTAGAAGTTAGGTAAAAAGGAAATATTACCGTTAGAGCTGATCTGGCATTTTAAATTTTTCCCAGACAGGTTGGAGTCGGCTCCAACTTTTCAGGTGTCGGCTCCAAGTCGTTTATCCAAAAATAGAAAGTTCTGAGTTCGTCGAGGAGTCGGCTCCGAAAAAGTAGGTGTCGGCTCGCCATCGTCAGGTGTCGGCTCAGAATACTGTGTGTGTCGGCTCCAAGATGCTCAAAAAATAAGCGTTCTGTCCCCGCATCGGAGTCGGCTCCAGACACTGTAAGTGTCGACTCCGAAACTCTGGGTGTCGGCTCTGAAACTCTAGGTGTCGGCTCTGGACCGTATCAAAAATCAGAAGAATATTTGACTGGCCATGGGGTCGGCTCCAGGAATTCTAGGTGTCGACTCCAGGTTCTGAAACTTTGAAACTTATGATTTACAATTGATTCAAAACTCATTTCTTAATACCTTTAAATCGATCAAATATTTTTAAGTGCTGAAACACTTGTCAAATCCATTAGTAATCAAATAAATATACTCAATTCCTTTATTAATCATCAAAATCAATAATTGGGTCAACACCAGGACATCGCCGTGCCAGAGCATAGTCTTTATCAAGTTCCTAGTCGTCCGAGTCCCCCTAACCTACAATGCTATCCTTGGACGGCCCGACCTGAATCTCTTGGACGCCATCATCTCCACCAAGTGACTAATGGTCAGGTTTCCTACCGATGGGGGGATTGAGGAGATGCGCGGAGAGAGGAGTTCGGTGCCATTTTGCTACCATACAGCCCCTAATCCGCAGGCCATAGTCGCTTCCCCAGTGCCGGAGTCGCTGGACCCCAGGGAGGCCGAAAGAAGGGAGAGCTTGCCAAGAACCTATTGGCATTTCCACTAGGGAAGGACCCGGCAAGGACGGTCTGGGTCAGGGCACTTCTCCTCAAGGAGACAAGAGACCGACTCCTCACTTTCCTTCGGGCCAACTCGGATATCTTTATCTGATTGACGCCCGACATGCCGGGTATACCACCAGAGGTGATCACTCACAAGTTCAGCATCAACCTGCAGTGTCATCCAATCTGATAGAAGAAGAGGAGTTTTATCCTCGAGTGGCAAAAGGCTATTGATGAGGAGGTCAACAAGGGCCATATCCGAAAGGTGCATTATCCAGACTGGCTGGCGAACGTGGTGATGGTCCGCAAGGCCAATGAGAGCTGAAGGATGTGCGTGCACTTCACCGACCTCAACAAGATGTGTCCAAAGATAGCTTTCCACTGGCTAGGATCAATCAGTTGATGGATGCCACATCGGGCCACGAGACCCTCAACTTCATGGATGACTTCTCGGGGTATAACCAGATTAAGATAGACCCGACGGACGAGGATGCCACTTCCTTTGTGACCGAGAAGGGCATCTACTGCTACAAGGCAATGCCCTTCGGACTAAAGAATGCAGAGGCCACATACCAAAGGCTGATGAACAAGGCCTTCGAGGAGCAGATCGGACGCAACATGGAGGTATATGTGGACAACATGCTGACCAAAAGTGTCCATGCCGACGACCATGATGCTGACCTTCTGGAGACCTTCGGTAACCTTCGTCAATACCAGATGAGGCTAAACATCCGCAAGTGTGCTTTTGGGGTCACAGCAGGTAAGTTCCTGGGTTTCTTAGTGACCCAGCCAGGAATCGAGGCAAACCCAGATAAGATTCGTACCATCTTCGACATGAGTCTTTGGTCAACAAGGAGGTACAGCGCCTGACCAGGAGGGTGGCGGCCTTGAGTCAATTTCTATTAAGGTTGGCCAAGCAGTGCCTGCCATTCTTCAGGGCATTGTGGAAGGTGAACAGCTTCGATTGAATGGAGGAGTGCCAAAAAGCTTTTGAAGGGCTGAAGGAGTTCCTATCGACCCCGCCATTGCTGTAGAAGCCGACGAAGGAAGAAGACCTTTTCCTATACATTGCCGCCTCCCAAGAAGCAGTCGACTCGGTCCTTATCCGTGTGGACTCCAACAGGGCTCAGAGACCAATATACTACACTAGCAAAGTGATGGTTATCTCAATATGACTTTGAGATGTTTGCGGAAGCGAGATAAGGATCAAATCACATATCTTAGCGGAAACAAGATAATGATCAAATCACATATCTTAAAAATTGAGTTAGCGCGATCTATACCCGTATTAATTTAATAACAAGAACAATAAGGAGATTAAGAATTTACCTTTCGTTCTTCATCACCACTACCTTGGAATCACCAAATCCTTTTGATCATCACGGTCTTTCCAAACGTTCTTCAGATTATGATGAACACGAACGAGTGGACGTTCCTTTTGATTTGGGTTGAGATTACACAACTGAGTTTAATTCGCTTTATATTCTCAACTCATGAGATAAAGTTCTCAACTCATGAGATAAAGTGAAGTTGAAGGCGTGGTTGATCATTGTTCTCTCGATGTTTTTCTATTTCTCTCGTGAATCTTATATTCTTAAAGAATAACAACTATTAACCTTTTTTATTAATTAATCAATTAATTAATATATAAAGATCACTTTCAACTCTTAGAATTACTTTAACGTATATCAATCCAACAACGTTAGATATATTTATCATGGGACGGGAGAGAGAAAGGCTCTCTCACAATCCCATATTTATTTCTCTAATAACTAAATAATTTTTAAATAGACTTTTCTCATGGAATAAGCGATGTGTTCCTTAGCATGAAAAATAATTTAGAATTCTTAATTTCAAATTAATAACTCAACAAAACATATCATAAAGTTCACATAATTTAATGGAGCCGTCTAGAAGAACTATGGACATTATAATTCTAAGCTCCAATAATTTTGACATTCAATTAACACTTTAATTAAAATATCAAAATTATTAATTCCAAATTACTCCACTAAAAATTTGAAACTGCACTCTTAAAATTATAAAATTAATTATATTTAAAAGGATTTGAATATAGTCACTACATATAATCAATCCTCCATAAATGGTTCATGATTAAAGCTAGGCATTTTCCGTTAACCTCTTTAATCACATCTTTATCTATAAGTACCATTGATTCTATAATGAATAATATATTTATGATCCAATCATAAATTGAGTGCTCCTATTATTCAAGTCCCAAATCAACACTTTTAGGAACCATCCTACGAAGGAATGGATTTTATCTTTCATATTAATATTTTTGGCTACTTATGTTATTATATTTCTAATATACCAAAAATTTGACACTATATTTCTGTGTCATTACCCAGTAAGTCAAAAAATATAATACAATAAATAGGAGTCTATTAATTACTCAGAATTAAGATCGATTCACATATGACCATCATTGATTAATTTGAATTCTCTATTTTAACAACAGAATTTATTAGAGATTCATAATTAATTGTGTTCTAGTCCTATATAATCAAATTATATAAAGCGCTTTCATTCTGATAATCTTATTATCAATAATCCGGAAGATCGTTTCATTCAGAATGTAATGAACCGCGCTAGTAATTTTAAATTAAAGATCCCGTTTTCAACTTTAATTTAAAATTATGGACAAATTTAGATTATTTTACTTTAAATATTATCCTATGTATATAACACTTATATACAATATTTAAAGTCACATTTAAATAATCCATGGATTTTTTATATTTATAAAGCATCATAACATGCATGCAAGTATAATATTAAAAAATTCTTAAATATTCAGCAAAATAATAAATATCATTTGTTTATAGGCACATATCCTAACACAAAGTGCTTCACGATGCAGAGACCAAGTATTCCAAGACCGAAAAGATTATTTTTATACTAATAGTCTCCGTTCAATGTCTCAGACCCTACTTCCAAGCTCACCTGATCGTGGTGCTCATGGACCGACCGTTGAAGGCGATCTTGTCTCATCTCGATACCTCCGGTCGGTTGGCAAAGTGAGCGGTCAAGCTGGGGGAGTTCGACCTATCATTCCGACCAAGATCGGCCATGAAATCCTAAGTCTTGACAGACTTCCTAGTTGAGTGCACTTGGGCCGAGGAGTAGCCAAAAGAGCTCGGCGTAGCGCCATAAGCCATCCCATTCGATGCCACGGAGAAGGAATGGATCCTCCATGTAGATGGTGCATCAAACTCCAGGAAGTGGAGTGGACCTCATACTCATGAGTCCCAAGGGGACGGTGATGGAGTATGCCGTTCGGTTCCTCTTCCCCGCTACCAACAATTAAGCCAAGTATGAAGCCTTGCTGGCCGGGATGAGACTTGCTAAGGAGTTCAAGGTAGAGTACCTCAAAGCCTTCACTGACTCCAAACTCATCTCTAGGCAGATCGCTAGGGAGTACGAAGCTCGAGACGACATCATGTCCCATTATCTAAGTAAGGTCCGATTACAAACCTCAATTTTTACTCACTTCAGTGTCAGCTATATCCCCAGGGGCGAGAATGCCAGAGCTGACGCACTATCCCGTCTAGCCACCTCAGCCGACAGAGCCCTGGGGTGGACATATATGGAGCACTTGGAGATCCCGAGCATCGAGGCCATGGGGGAGGTCTTGCCGATCGACCACGAGCCCGCATGGATGGAGGCTTATGTCCGGTACCTCACCGATGGCACTCTCCCCGAAGACCTTGCGAAAACCAAATTGCTTAAGCGGCGAGCTCCCAAGTTTCTGATGTTAGACGGGTGGCTATACCGAAGGTCCTTCTCTTATCTACTTCTTAAGTGTGTTGGCCCTATAGATGCCGACTATGTTCTCCGTGAGATCCATGAGGGCATCTACGAAAACTACCTGGGGGGTAGAGCACTGATGTACAAGGCTTTGTGCTAGGGGTACTACTGGCCCACAATGAAGGAGGACGCCGCCGAGCTTGTTTGAAGGTGCGACAGCTGTCAGCAACATGCCAATATCCAGTGATAGCCGACCTCCCAGCTGAGCTCTTTGTCGGCCTCATGGCCCTTTGCCTAAAGGAGGATGGACATCCTGGGACCATTCCCCTTGGCGTTCGGCCAGCGAAGATTTCTACTCCTTGTCATCGACCACTTCACCAAGTGGGTGAAGGCCTAGGCACTGGCAAAGATCAACGAGAGCAAGGTGAGGTCTTTCCTCTAAAAGTCCATTGCCTGCCGATTTGGGCTACCCCACACCCTCTTACCGACAACGATTGGCAGTTCGACAATGCCCCCTTCAGGGAATTCTGTACCGAGTTAGGCATCTGCCAATGGTTTACCTCGGTCAACCATCCACAAACAAATGGAGTGGCCGAGGTAACAAACCGCACCATCCTTCAGGGGCTCATAACACGACTGGACTACTTCAAAGGAAGATGGGTGGAGGAGCTCCCCAACATGCTATGGGCCTATAACACAACGCCCCACACTCTTACTGGGGATACCCTATAACACAACGCCCCGCACTCTTACTGGGGATACCCCCTTTTGTCTTGTGTTCGGCTCCAAGGCTATCATCTCGGTGAAGATTGGCATCTCGAGTCCTCGAGTGGAGTCATATAATGAGGAGGACAACCCAAGCCGACTGCGAGCCAACCTTGATGTCGTCGAGGAAGTACATGATCGGGCATGACTCAGAATAGCTGCTTATCGCTAGAGAGTCGCTAAGTATTACAACGCTCGTGTCCGCTCCAAGGCATTCCTTCCGGAGGACCTGGTCCTCAAGCGAGCCGAGGTCTCAAAACCGATAAAAGGAGGTAAGCTATCTCCCAACCGAGAGGGACCCTACTGAATCATGGAGACTTTACATCACGGAGCATACCGAATCGAAGGACTCAATGGAACTCCGCTCCCTCGCACCTGGAATTCGGACAACCTCCGCAAATACTATCAATGATGTATGCAACCAACTGATCTTAGGTTTGAGTACCTCATCCTCTTAGCTTATTGAAATAAAGATAACCTTGAATATCTCATCTTCCTTCGATTAACAAAGATGCGTTCAAGTATCTCATCCTTTCAGCCAAAGCCCAAGGCGAGCTTAGCACATAAAGCCCAACTCCGGTCGGCACTCAAAGCCTAAGGCCAGCTCAATACCTAAACCTGAGGCTAGCTCGACACCAAAGCTCAACCCCGATCGGCACTTAAAGCCTGAGGCCAGCTGGATACCAAAGCCCGAGGCCAACTCAACACTTAAAGCCCGAAGTCAGTTCGACACCAAAGCCCGACCCCGATCGGCACTTAAGGCCCGAGGCCAGCTCGACACCTGAAGTCCGACTTCAATCGACACTTAAAGCCCAAGGCTAGCTCGGCACCAAAGCCCGAGGCCAGCTCGACACCTAAAGCCCAACTCTGTTCAGCACTTAAAGCCCGAGGCCAGATTAGCACCTAAAGCCTGAGACCAGCTCGGCACCTAAGCTTGAGGCCAGCTCAACACTTAAAGCCCGACCCCGATCGATACTTAAAGCTCGAGGCCAGCTCGACACCTGAAGCCTGACTCCGGTCGGCACTTAAAGCCTAAGGCCAGCTCGATACCTGAAGCCCGACTCCGGTCGGCACTTAAAGCTCAAGGCCAGCTCGGCACCTGAATTCTGACCCCGGTCGGCACTTAAAGCCCAAGGCTAGCTCGGCACCAAAGCTCGACACCGGTCGGCATTTAAAGCCTGAGGCTAGCTCGATACCTGAAGCCCGACCCCGGTCGGCACTTAAAGCCCGAGGCTAGCTCGGCACCTAAAGCCCGACCCCAGTCGACACTTAAAGCCCGAGGCCAGCTCGGCACCTGAAGCCCAACCCCGATCGGCATTTAAAGCCCAAGGCCAGCTCGACATCTGAAGCCCAACCCCGGTCGGCACTTAAAGCCCGAGGCTAACTCGGCATCAAGGCCCGACCCCAGTCGACACCCGAAGATCGACCCAGATCGGTACCAAGACCTGAAGTCAACTTGGCCCCCAGAGGTTGACACCTGCACCAAAACTAAGCCTAGTCCTTTGGCCAGCCCAGCGCTCACCTTGAAGTCTACTTCAGTCATAGGCTGAGCCATCACTCCGAGCTCACCCAACCTCACAAGAAGCAATACTTTAGCAAAGCTAAGTACCCGAAAAAGACCCAAAGACCGACACTTAAACAAAATTTCTTACTTTTCATTACTGGTCAAAAGGTTTATAAAATGCTTACTCAAGTCGGACTTTGGTACAAGAAAGAAGAAATAAAAGAAGAGTACAAGATATTCAGGCCTCGGTCGGCGCTGACCCATAGTCGGCTGGTCCTGGCGATGCGATCGATCCTTCCGGCACCTTGTCTGGCTCAATGTCATCGAGACCCGTGAGGACGAGGACTCGGCCGACCTTCTCTTTGTCGTCTTGGAAGCCCAGGTGATAGGCACCAATGGAAGCCTCGGCTAGCTCATCCTCGAAGGCCGCGGTCCTTCGGAAGTCATCCACTGCATTAGCTGCCCTCTTTTCAGTAGCGGCGGCCCTCTCCTTGGTGGTGGCAGACTTTTGTTCAGCAGTAGCAGTCCTCTCCTCAGCGGCGATGGCCCTCTCTTCCACCGCCTGTGCTACTGCCTCCCTCTTGGCCACCCTGGCATCAGCCAACTGGATGGACTCCTCGGCGCTGGTGGCCCGCAGCTCAACTGCGGTGGCCCGCAGCTCGACTGCTTTCACCTTAAAGGTGAAAGAGTCTATGTGTAGATCCCGGGCGCTAATCGTCGCTTTGGCAGCATCCAGTAGCTCACCAGCTACCTGGGTGCGCTCAAGCTCAGCCGCTGTCTGGCGCTTGGCCTCCTCGAGCTCCTCGGCTCGCTCGGTGCGGGCCGCTTCCAGTGCCTCCTCAGCCCTCTCGACATGGGCCCGTACGTTGGCCAACTTTTGCCGAGTTTGGTGGAGAACCACCTCGCTCTGGACAAGGACACTATGGAGTTTATTGATTGCACCAGAAAGTCGTCATCAGTATGAAACCAAGTGAAGAAATTTGTATGAGAAAAAGAAAAAGGATATTAACCCACAGTTGGGCCATGAAGACGTCGCGGAAGAAGGAAAAGGCTCCCTAGTGGTGGAGCTCCCCTTGGAACTTGGGCAAGCAAACCCGAGCCATCAGCCGCTCAGCCATGCGGCCTTGGTTCATAAGTGAGGGCCGGAAAGGGACAGCCCCGACCCCACCTCCCTCAGCGATCCCGGTCGGGTCCAAGGCTGCGGGTGCTACGTCGGATGCCAATAGCCTCTCCTTTGTCGATGGCCCGGCTCCCATCAGGCTCTCCTCTCTCTCTTGCTCTCCCACATGCGAACCTTCCACCGAGGTTGGTTCGGCTCCCGGACAAGTCAGCTCCGCGCCTAAGAGGGTTGGCTCCGTGGGCGGGGGAGTCACCTCGACCCTTCGCTCCTCCGGAGATGTGTCGGCGGTGAGGTCGATGGTCGGGATGGGCTTGCGGTCCTCCCGGGCCGGCAAGTCAGAGGGGCTGGAGTTGAAGATCAGGTCAAGGACCGAGCCGGGGACCAAGACCGAGGCCCCTTCCTCAACCCCTCAACATTGTTGGTGGCCTTCCTCTTCTTGGCCACCACTCTCCTCACGACGTGAGCCGGTAGCCTCATGTCTGCACATGTCAGAGGTCGGTCAGTAAAAAAAAAGAAGAAAAGAAAGAAAAAGGGAAGAGGCCTTCACCACCACTCGGGATGACGCCCGCCAGCCGCAGATTCTCCTTCGATAAGAGCTCATGGCAGCGGGAGATCACGGTGGTCAGCAGCTGGTGGAATGCCTCCTCATCCCTCGAGACCATCGACTGATTTTCGTTCGGACCCACATCTAGATCCCCCCAGCTCGGCCTCACCCCTCAAGGTTTGCAAAGAAGAATCAGATCTTCCACCCTTTGATGGATGTAGGAAGACCCAGTTTGAGGGCTCGGCTGGGCCTGGGATGGAACATCCACCAGCTCGACTGGTGACGAAGGGTGTAGAAGGCGCGGAAGAGGGAAACTCTAGCTTCTATACTTTGGAGGTGGCACAGCACCAGGAATGCACAGACGGTCCGAAAGAAATTCGGGACCAACTGCGCGGGCGCTAGGGAGTATCTATCAAGGAGATTGGTTATGAAGGGATGGAGAGGCAGCCGAAGGCCCGCCTTGAGGAATACCTCATACAGGGCAACTCTCCTAGGTCAAAAGGAAGTCACCCTATCGTCGGGGCTAGGGATGAATAGTCGGACACTGGCCGGAATCTTATACTGGGCCCTAAGGTTTGCTAGATCTTGGCAGATTATGGTGGAGGCAGACCCTTCATGGGATTCCCTCTAGATCTGGGTGGAGGACCAGCGGTGACCGAACGACCCCTGATGGGGGCCCGTCCAGCGACCTGCTGCTGTGACAGAGGAACCCGGTCCTCGAAAGAATCGAAGGAGGACCGGAGAGGAGAGGGGGTTGGAGAAGGTCGCAGCTGCAAGGAGGAGAAGTGGTCATCAAAAGGTGGAGTAGAGGACCACGAGTCAAGTGAGGAAGCCATGGAAAGGAAGCAAAGAAAGTCAGGAGGACTAACCTAGAAAAAAGGACAGCGAAGGCCGGAGGAAGCAGAAGAAGGCTCAGGCGGAAGCAAAGGAAGGCTCAGGCGAGACTCAGGCTCAGGGGAGGAAGGACTTCGAAAGCGCGAGGAGCTGGGCTCAGGGAAACTTTCCTTTTACATCCCTTTTTCAAATTGTCCCACCCGACTTGACCTACCACATGCATGCTTTCCACTGGAGGAGTCGCCTCAACAACCGCCCGGTGCGCAAAACACAAAATCCGCAGCCAATGGTAGGATACTGGTGACGTCATCGGCTTAATGATGGCGATTACCTTTTTGCGGAGTCTGAAGGGTTTCCCCCATTTCGAGGAGGATCCTCTTCAGGTTTGGCAATAGGAGCGAGCAAGGCGATGGTGTTACGATACCCTGCACCTCCAGTATTAAAGAGTTATTGCCCCCAGAGCAACATGTACCACTCAGTGATTGATGATGCGTCGAGATCAGCCACTGAACGATATAGCGCCCCTTTTGCCAGACGGGGAGTACACGCGCACCATCTAAGGGACGGGGGGGCATCTGGTGTGGCTAATCAGGCCCCGTTGATAACGGGCTAACGAAAAATGCCTGTCGTCTTCGACAAGAGCCAGGCATGGTGAGACTAAGTCAGAAGCTCCCCTCGACCTCGGCCCCAGCATCGAGGTACTCCCGAGTTTTCCTCGGCCTCAGCCCCAGCACCGAGGTACTCCCGAGTTTCCCTCGACCTCAACACCCAGGGACCCCACATGGCTTGGCAGACGCCTGCAACTGCCATATGGCCCACCAATCTCTTGCGGCCCCGCGTGGCCACTATCGGTTACGGTGCCCGCCTGACACCACCATGCCCACCTATTACCTATGATGCCGCATCGGCAGAGGGATGGCATGCCAGGATACCTTTGACAACCTTAGGGATGGTCGTGACCTGTCCCTCACTAGCCCTACCATCTATCCTCTCCCAACGGCGACGCCTTCGACTCAGCAACCTTCCATAAGGGGTAAGAGGAACCCCCGAGCAAGTATAAAAACCCCTCGCTCATGGTAGGGAAGAGCTGAAACCCAAGTCCTCGAGCTAATTCTTTTAACTCTTTCTTCACTGTTCCCAAGTTGTTTACTTGAGCGTTGAAAGGTCCCCACTGGTGCAACCGATCCTCGAGAACTTTTTTGCAGAAATCCCGTTGAGAAGGAGGCGTCGAAAGATTTTCCCGCTGCTCTAGCAACCCTTTGGATCTTCTCCATTATCCGATATTCGAGAAACATGATTTGACGGCAACACTACCAATCATTAAAAACGTCTAATGTAATTCGTTTAGAATTCTTCAATGATTTACAAACTCTAGAATTAATTCACAAAAGAATATAAGCCGAACTTCTGGGTTGTGATTTTAAAACCATCTCATGGGGAATCAAACCTCAGCCAACCTCCACTTTTCCTCTTACAAGAGGCATTCGCCAGATCAATCTGGCAGTGGTCATGCAAGACCAGAGGAGCCACAAAAAAAGGGGTTAGAGTTACCAGATGACGTGGTTTCTATATTCTTTTACATGTATCCTTGTCAGTACGTCCAAGGTTCATTCAAATCATGTTAGCTGAAAGTCCACCTTACCCCTAAAACCAAAAAATAAAAATAAAAAAGTAACACCTTAGAGCTTTGATAGAACATTATCGGAGTCAATTTATTAGCTCGCATCCACCATTTCTTTTGTGCTATAAGAACAGTTTCTGCTCGTCAAATACCGCAGATTGCGCCACATGCCACCGGGCAAAAGCATGCGAGGTATGCTAGCCTAAATGTCAAAAATTTAGGTAACCAGTTGTTTGTACTCGTTCTTGATCATATTTTTCACAAGGGTCCTTTTTGTGAGCACCGCAGCATACCCTTCCAGCTGTTACATGCGGCAAAAGTATTTTGTGCCTCATGAATCCTATACTCCGATCCAGATGGAACAAGATGACAAATGGCATGAGGAAACTAACTTCAGATATCATCAGGCATGGCAATAGCATGACAAACTACTGATGCTTATGTGTGAATGATCCCAATCCATGATATTTTTTAATCGAGGAATTTAACAGCAGTCAAGGCCTTAAAAACAGAGGCTTGCTTCTAATACAGGAGGCTCCCTCTCACACGTCCAAGTCATTCCGGGCAATATCCACTTCCATGTATTTGGATCCATTATTTCTTTCAGCAATACTGGACCTCAAGGTGATTGTTTGTGAAAATTAACATGCAAAAAAATAAAATAATAAGATTTGACTAACAAGCTGAAAGCTCTCAAAAACTGGTAGACGTCTGAATTGCTGAAGCAATTAAAGAGTTTTAAGTAACTTTTACTTGTGGTTCCCTGGTTGAAGTCATAATAACTGTCACGCTGATAAAACAGAGAGTTTGAAATTACAGCACCAATTCTCCTACAAAGGGTGTTCATCAAACTAAAAATTTGAAGAGAATTAACCCCTTCAAATAGTTCTCTTCAAATGGTAATTTCAACATAATCAATGGATTTTACATTTTGAGATTTGTAAGATTCAAATATCAGTTGATGCAAAAAGTTGCACAAATATGAATCCCAATAAAGATATTACAACCCACATTAAGTTTATTGCATCATATCATCAGTCACTTGGATTAGATCTGCAATCAAGTGACAGAAGTTGGCAATACAAAACGACAGCAGAGTATATGTCTTAAAAACATCATTTCCTGTAGAATTATTTAAATTTGAGAAGCTAACAATATTGCTATATCACATCTCATATCAAAAAATAAAACCCTAGCCAGTGATGGTCTCTGCTTATTGATGTCCTGCATATCCGCAGAAGCTTTCAAGCACCAACATAATTGCCATTAGATTGAGAGAGTCACAGCCAAAGATTGTAGTGATTGGTTGCAGCAAAGAAATGTCAAGAGATAGAGAGTGGGGAGTGGTGGAGATGGTGGTGTTGGCAGTAGTGGAAGACAGTGGTATCAAACATGAAAAAGGATGCCGGCAGTCAAACGTGACATGGAAAGTGGTGGCAGCAATTAGTGGGTGATGTAGGATCATCTAACCAACCAACAAAAATAACCTGGGGAACTACAGTTATACCAGTTACCAGATGCAAAATATCAATGTTAAATTAGGAAGTAATTACATTGGAGTTTATTATGGAATGGTAGATGAAAATCATGGTGAGCCACAAAGATGACAGAAAATTATATGAGCAAATCAAGAGATGAGCAGGGATAAGGCACTCTTAATTTTGCAACTACTCATCACAACATATAAGTTTTTCCAAGAGGAAGGAAAAGCTTTGTGCTTCAATATTCAACATCTTATGAAATAATTTTAATTTTGGCTTCTTTAGTGATTCAATATTAAAGATGTCACAAAGATAACAGTGACCTCAGATTCATAAGAGGAGACTTACGTGACTTCAACGATTAAATAAAAACATAGTTGAAAAATAAAGTTATCCTAAAAATACTTAAAGCAACAAACATAAAAAATCACCAATGCTCCAGTAAACTAGTTCAATACAACTTCACTGAAACCTAACAAAAGTACAATCTTCCCACAAGCTGACACTGTGAATGTGGCTGGCATCTGACAAGCACCAATTACATATGTCATAGCAAGTTTAGTCCAATATCAGGAACTTTTTCTACGTCCACACTGTTTTAACATCTTCCAACCCTGCTTTTCATATGGTAGAACCTGTCCTCTAGTCGTGGCAATGACAGAAGATCATTGATTTAGCTGCTTCTGCACTCCCAGATGCACTCTACATCTTTTTCTTTCCTTGTTGTTGTTGTTGTTGTTGTTGTTGTTTTGAACATCATTGTTAACTGAATTCCTTCCTCTGAATCCATTATCCTATTGGATTTGAGAATATTTTCTCATGGACTTGGATGAAGAAAATGACTCATCCAATTTAAGTTTGAGTCATCTTAGGAACAGGTGCTTTCCTGTACAATAATATGGGGCAACTCTAATATGATTATGGCATCCAACTTTATCAAGTAGATCAGTGCTTGCTTAAACAATTCTGCAGAAATGAATATGATATGATTGAATCACTGAACTTGGTTGCACAGATCTTTTCAGGACCACTATGATTAAATGTGGGAACATATAACATTGGCTGAACAAGAAATATATGTGCCCCATTCATGTCACTATGATTAAATGTGGGAACATATAACATTGGCTGACAAAGAAATATATGTGCCCCCTTCATCTCAAGATCTCGTAGTATCACAACAAGGCTCTGTTAGCACACCTCCCATAGGAGAGGTCACAAGACATGTCTACCAACCAAAATATCTATGACATTCATGTACTGAGAATAGAATTCTGTATTCAAGGTTATCCTACAACCAAATCTTTACAAACAATGTTAGCAGTAGAGACAACCATGGACAATGTTAACATTTCCCTATGAGAGTTACCTACTTTGCAAACAAGAGTCAACATTACAGACAAGTCTGTCAAACATACCAATGCCTAGGAAATTATGGATTTACAGGGTTTGAAATTCATGATAGCAGCATCCTCTTCACAATCTCAAGTTGCACTATGCCCAGCAAAGAGCCATTACCAAAACTGACTGCATGCCCCAACACCATTTGCAAACAGCATGAAAAACCTTGAAAAGTAAGAAGGAAAAAGGGCATGAGACAAAGGTGCCAAATTATTAAGCTAGTAAAGTCTTCTGCAATTGTACCAAAAGGCCTAGGAAAGAATCCTGCCTTCACCAGGGTTTGGTGGTTAGGGTATCTAGGAGACAGGTACCCCTGTTGCGTAGCCCATTGCCTATAGGCACTTTCTATCATTAAAAAGGGCCCCAGTCAATGGCATGGGCTGGCTCAAAGTGATATAGATTAATAACCACGATCGAGGTACCCTCTATATGGTGCACATCAGTTGGCCAACATAGCACATAGCATGTGACACAAGCTGATACGGCACCTAAATTCTTGCTTTGGATGGCACATGATGCACAGTCAAGGTTGCCAATATGGGTATATGGCACATGAAAATTATTCTTCAGCTAGAGTTGAATAAAATAGAAGGCAATATGTACCACATACTTCAATTCCCAATAACCCTAACAGTTTTAAGGAGCCTCATTAATGACAAAGAAGAAAAATAGTATATATATAACATTTCTAAATTCGCTCTGACCAAAGAATCCATGTCAGAACCTCTCCAATACCTCTCTACCTATAATCATCTTGGCCAATGTATGAGATACTGCCCAAAATCATTCTACATAATGACACGAGGAGCTCAAATTAATCAGAAACCTTAGATCCATTCACAACTTAATTCTACATTCTAAACTTCAAAGTCATAACATTAAGATTGTTCACTGATTTAACAGTAACCAGGGAATGAGTTAAAAACAGAAATTGTAACTGTCAAAGCATAATATTAATTATTGATTTTTGATTCATACCACAATAGACTTGTTTATTGTGCTATCATTACTCTTTGGTGTTATCACATGATACTGTAGTCATTAATCAGACCAGATGTGTCCTTTGTTTCAGCTACTCTGATTTTAGTTAGTATATCTGTTTATCATTTACATCAAAATTGCTAAGTAATATGAACTGCTCGTTCTACTTTTTGGAAGGTAACAGTTGTAAGTTAAGCATCCCGCAACTGTATAAAACATATCAAAAAGTTACAACTCTGGTAGAGTCGGATGGCTAACTCTGAAGATGTAGATTATCATATGAGCTACGTTTCACTTTAACAACAGAAATTTTCCCCTCAATTTGGCATGAGTTATTTTGTTCCAAAGATATAACTGATAGAAACAACAAACAAACTACAGAAAACCTAGACAGCAACAGGGGTATACTGCCATTTATCAGAAGAAATTACTTATGTCTGATGAACATAAAGTAAAACAGAACAAGGCTAACCTTAAGCAGTGGTGCCCAGGGAACTCATGTACATCTTTGTTCAACCTTTATGAAGCAACTCTGGTAGAGAAGAATTCTCAACTAATAATTAATTGACAAAACCCAAGCAAAGATATTTCACTAAGATAATGTCATAATATGAAGGACCCAGAAACCTATTTGAGACTTAATTTCCATAATTCTTTGCTCTCAAACAAGCCAGGATACCCTTCAATCTCAGGAGAAAAAAATAATGCACAACAGAGCAGTAACTCTGGCAAGCAGAACTACTTCTCGTTAAAACGTAGGTTAATACTATGAATCATAATTTTGGAACTGATCACTGCAAGTCCAACAGAAATTAGCATTCCACACTAAGCACAGGAACTCCGCATTTGTATGGATAAGCAAAAGTGCCAAATTGTCTGATGCAATAATACAATGAGTAAAATAGATCATAAGATTGAAACAAAGCATCAATGATGAAATAATACTCCCTGAGAGATAAAACATATCATCATCTGCTATCTACTAATGCATCTTGAAATATCTATAAAGAGGAGGGAACAAAAAATCAAATCTCTGTTTACTGCTGCAGAACTCAAAAGAGCAACACACACAGACATAAGTATTGCACACTCTTCACCGCTGCAGTTGCCTTCTTGCCAAGGCTGGGCTTTTCTTTGGAATGTAAACCTTGTAGCTCACCTATACCACACACATAAATATAATCAGATCTAAGCAAAGAGAAGGAAATGCCTTTTACACAGGTTGATCCACGCATTCAAGCAATCGAATTGATCATAAAACACCTAACTCACCTGCACCATTTCCCCATCATGCATTCTAGAAAATGTTTTTTGCTCAAAACGAGACCCAGTTGTATCCTCCTCTGTGGGTTTATTTCCACTCTCCACATTAAGGCAAGCAGAAGCCCCTGAAGCTGACTCATCTGCTATTTTTAATTCAGCCCCAATAGTGGTGCTACTTCCAGGTTCAGCGGCTGCCGTCTTATACTGGAGATCTTTGGCCAACGGGGTTTTCCCTGAGGAGACTTTATCCAAAGGCTCTTCTATGCTCTTTAAATGATTCGGACTGGTTTGGCCATCAGCAGTGCTAGTAATGATAGGGTTGACAGCTGGTCTTGAACTCTCACTAGCATTTTGTCGTCTAATGACTGAATTTTCATCAACATTTTCTGTCGGAATATTCACAATAGATCTAATTCTGGGTTGAATCGTAGGAGACCCCCCTTGAATGCTTCCTTGAAGTTCAACAGAACCAGTGGACTTGCATTTTGGTGAAGCAGTAGTGTACTTTGCCTCGACAAATCCACCAGCATCCTTGTGGGGTTCTATCTGGACGGATTCATCTTTCTGATCACCGCTGGCGCTCTTCTTGGCCAAGAGTCCACCTTGGAACTTCTTGAAGTTCTCTAATGCCCTCTGTCTCAACAGCAGCTCCAAATCCTCAGACTCTGAACTACCAGCATTCGCTGCATCTCCACTGTTCTTCCTTGTGGAATCACAAGTGCCAGCGTCAGCATTCTTGGCAGGTTCAGTATCGAGATTGGCCAAAACACACTCATCTCCCTTAGCATAAGCTCCATCCTCAACCCAAGTATCAGTAGCACGCTTTTCTCCACCTAAACCTAATTGCTTATCCTCCGATGCTTGCTCATAAGCATCAAAACTCCTCCCCAAATCGTCATAAGCCCGAACGATCTTATCCCTAGAATCAAATCCTTCATCCATCTCCTCGGACTCTTTGGTTACCACAAGCGCTGATTTAAGCCGTCTTGGCTGATCCACGTCTTTACCTTTCCCCTCACTATAACTCCGACTCTCTGTGTAACTCCTGCTGCTACGACTTTTACTCCTGTCGCAAGACGAGCAGCTCCGAGACCGATGCCTCCAGCCATCCCGTTCATAGATCATCCTCCTCGAACTCCTCCCACTTCTCCCCCGTTCCCTTACCTTCGACCTGCTTCTCTCCCTCGATTTCACCCTCCTATCAGCACGAGCCGGAGGGTTCACCGACCTGCTCCTCCCCCTCAATTTCGCCTTCCGATCAGCGCGCGGAGGACTCCTCGACCTATTTCTCTCCCCCAATTTCACCCTTTTATTGCTGCCACGGACGGGCCTCCTCGACCTCCCGGAGTCGCTCTCACTCCCCCCGGAGGAGCTGCTCCGGCCCCGACAGGTCGAGCAGCTGGCTTCCCTGCGGTAGCGGGCCTTGCGGCTCTTCTTTTTTACCCGCTTCTTGGATTGCTTCCTCGTCCTCTCCGGCTTCTTGGCTTCCCGCCGGGTGCTCTTCTTCCGGTAGCGAGCATCGATCTCCGAGCCGGAGGAATAAGAAGACGATGATGAGGAGTCATGGCGGCGGCGCTTGTTAGATTTCACCTTTTTCTTTTTGCTCCGCTCCTGGTTAAGGATGAAGGCAGCAATTGAGGGTTAGAAGCAATTGGTGGGAGCTAAAGAAAAAGATGAGAGGAAAGCGAGGCGGAGGACGAACCTCATCGGAGTTCATTTTGGAGTGCTTGGAGGAGATGCCGGGCCTCATGGGACGGCAACGCCTGGACGGACCTGCGAGAGAAAGAAAGGAAGAAGAGAGAGGGGAAAAGATGGGAAAAGGGGGAAGGAAGAGAGAGAGAGACAGGAGTGAACGAAGGTTACCGTGAGCCGACGATCGGAGGATGGTGCGTTACGCTCGTTCAGTTGGGAGCCCTAGTTCAGATAGATTGCCGCAGCGGATGGCGAGGCAAGAAAGCGGAAACAGGATTTCCACATCGGGAGGCCATTCGCCCTTCGACTTTAAAGGAGGGGCATACGGTGGATTCGGTTTGTGCGCTTTTGTTTATATATATATATATATATATATATATTTATCTACGTTGAAATTATGGTAGATCAGCCTAGCTGTTTTTTAAAGGGTATTTTTTCACATCAATTTTTATCGATTTAGTGTTGAAATTAAATATTTTATAAAATTAAAATTAAAATATTTAATATCTTTTGAAAAAGACTTTATACATCGTCCCCGGTGCAGCAAGATCTACGTGTGCTGCACCGCCTCTTCTGATTGGTCCACGTGGCTCTTACGTGGATGACCTGTCGGGCGGTATGGCTCTGCTTTAATGTTACGTTCTGAACGTGACGGCCATTTAAAGCTGTTCACTTTTTTTTAAAATTAGCGTGCGGACGAAAATATCATTTCCCTCCATCCTAGCGCCATTTTACGTTGTATTTCATCTGTGCAAGAAGAACTCTCTTTCTTCCCCCGGTCGAAAGAAAATATTTCAGCTTCGAGGCTGGAAAACCTGGCTACTGGAGTCTGTGTACAAAAATTTCTGGAGGAAATGTCATCCGTAGCACAAAGTAAAAAGTCTTTCTTCCCACTTCTTTCTAAAGCTCCTTTATTACACCAATTGTTTTTTCTGGTTAGAGTTAGTTAATGCGTGACCAAACCGTTTAATGCGCGGATAACTTCCTTAGAACAAAATAGTTATGACATTCTGGGAGTCATAACTGTTTAGAGTTTACTATTTTGTAAGCACGAATGTCATACTCTTTTAACTAGGATGTTATACCTCATGAACTGGGGTGTCGTTAGAGTGGTTCGGCCTATATTTCCCATTATTTCCTGTCCATATAGCTCTAGTGTTGTCGTTAAAGCTATGACACCCTGATATACTATTAAGACACCGTAGTTACAAGCCTAGGACACCCATGCTCCAAACGAATGCTAGAGAAAAGCCTCGCGATACCGTAGTTACAACGCTACGACACCCATGCTTATAACCTTTGCGATCTTCGTATGTTGCTTTACGGGGTGTCGTAGCTTGTTCTATGGGGTGTCTTTAAATGCTATAAAGGGTGTGTCGTGCTTATAAACGACGCTAGAGAGCAGGCCCGCGACACCCCATATGGAGAACAATCCCCGCGACACCCCGCTTTAACAGTCACATCATCGGTGTCGTCGCCTAAAAGCTAGGGTGTCGTAAGATGAGAACTGGGGTGTCGTTAACAGCCTGAGTCGGTGCTGTCATCGTTCGCAACACCCCAGTTGAAAATTCACGACACCCTATCTCTCATCTGACGACACCCGTGCTTAGAACTGACCACGGTGAGAAGGCCCACGACACCCAAGTTACTAAATTTTTTTTTTATTCATCAAAAAAGAAAAGAAAAAAAGTACATGAGCCCTCACTGGGGCTTGACATCTGCTTTGGTCGCTGCCTTGGTGATCTGACGCTGGAGGGACTCTACTTGCGACTCCAGCCGGCTGTTGGCCCGAAGCAGGACCTCGATTTGTCTCATAGAAACGGCCATGTATTGCTCGGCCGCCCTGTTGAGTCGCTCGCTGATTGTGAGCGACTCCGCATAGACCTCCGCATCGACGGTGACCGTTGTGCGGCGGCTCCCTTGGGTGCCAGTAGATCGCCCCTCGCCTCTAGAAGCCATCTCAGTATCAAAAAAGTTTGGAAGATCAGCTGAAAAGGTGATTAACGATGGCATTCCCCCATCCATATTTAAGGTACTCCTGGCGGGTGTTTCGATTGCCACGCGCCACCATCTCAATGGGCGGTTCATAGGAATCGAATCGGTGAGCCCCCCCCCCTCGTTGAGTTTCGAGGGATGGGGAACAGAAGAGAGTTTCGGGATGCCAACCGTAGTAAGTTTTACGTCGTCCCAAGAGAAAACCTCACGACACCCAAGGATGATTTGGATTTCGGCCGAAACTCCTTCGCGACACCCCACTTGAAACCTCACGACACCCTAGCATCAATGCTACGACACCCGTGCTTAGAACTGACCACGAAGAGAATCCCCGTGACACCCCAGGAGAATTGGATTTCGGCCGAAACTCCTTCGAGACACCCCTATTGAAAGCTCACGACACCCTAGCTTTAAGGCGACGACACCCATACTTAGAACTGATCACAGTGAGAATACCCGCGACACCCCTTGTCGAATTCAGCCGAAACTCCTTCGAGACACCCCTATTGAAAACTCACGACACCCTAGCTTTAAGGCAATGACACCCGTGCTTAGAACTGACCGCGCGGACAATCCCCGTGACACCCCAGGAGAATTGGATTTCGGCCGAAACTCATTCGAGACACCCCTATTGAAAGCTCACGACACCCTAGTTTTAAGGCGATGACACCCGTGCTTAGAACTGATCACGGTGAGAATACCCGCGACACCCCTTGTCTAATTCAGCCGAAACTCCTTCGCGACACCCCACTTGAAACCTCACGACACCCTAGCATCAATGCTACGACACCCGTGCTTAGAACTGACCACGGAGAGAATCCTCGTGACACCCCAGGAGAATTGGATTTCGGCCAAAACTCCTTCGAGACACCCCTTGTTGAAAGCTCACGACACCCTAGCTTTAAGGCGACGATACCCGTGCTTAGAACTGATCACAGTGAGAATACCCGCGACATCCCTTGTCAAATTCAGCCGAAACTCCTTCGAGACACCCCTGTTGAAAACTCACGACACCCTAGCTTTAAGGCAACGACACCCGTGCTTAGAACTGACCGCGCGAACAATCCCCGTGACACCCCAGGAGAATTGGATTTTGGCCGAAACTCATTCGAGACACCCCTGTTGAAAGCTCACGACACCCTAGCTTTAAGGCGACGACACCCGTGCTTAGAACTGATCGACACCCCCCTAGCTTTTCGCGAAGGCGACGACCAAGAAACCCGTGCTTAGAACTCCCCGCGACACCCCCTCAGTGGGCGGCTTCATGCTAGGACATGAATCTTGACCTGACCTCGTTGAGTCCGTGGACGGAAGAAAGAGCAGTTTTTCGAGAAGCTCCTTCGTATCACACCGATCATTCCCATGAAAACCCAGGATGACCCAGTTTCTTTTCGAAGGTCGTCGTTCGCGACACCCCACTTGAAACCTCACGACACCCTAGCATCAATGCTACAACACCCGTGCTTAGAACTGACCACGGAGAGAATCCCCGTGACACCCTAGGAGAATTGGATTTCGACCGAAACTCCTTCGATACACCCCTGTTGAAAGCTCACGACACCCTAGCTTTAAGGCAACGACACCCGTGCTTAGAACTGACCGCGCGGACAATCCCCGTGACACCCTAGGAGAATTGGATTTCGGCCGAAACTCCTTCGAAGATGCCTTGAAAAAAAGATATGAGGCCGAAAATGAGAAGATAATAGGACGTTGCAAACGATTGCTTTCCTAAAGACATCATCACCTTTTGAGAGACAAGCTGCAGGAAGGAATACAAGGCGCATTTTCAAAAAATTTCAGAATGAGATCCTTGAAATGGCTGCATCAAATACAAAATTGATCAAGGAAGCTGGCAACAGTTGTTTATATTCCGTAAAGTCGTATGAAAGGATTGAAGTCGATGGAATGGGCAAGGAGATGATCAAAGATTATATCGTGTTATACGATAGAAATATTGAGGATGTCCAATGCCAGTGCCGATCCTTTCAGTTCAAAGGGTACTTGTGTAGGCATGCCCTGTTGGTTCTTCATCAAAGTGACGTATTTCATTTACCAGATAAATACTTCTTGAAGAGATGGTGCAAGGACATGAAATACCAATTCGACGAATTCGACTGCAATACTGAGGGTTATGATAAAAGCACACGAAACTCACGGTACGCAGTGACAATTTTTTAATTAAAATGTCTTAATATTTGTTATCGTTAATATTATGTTAATGATTGTAGATATAGTTTGTTGAGTCATCGGATGACGAAGCTCGCAGAGATAGCCTCCATGTATGAAGATGCATTTAATGTAGTGATGGATGGTCTAACACCTATATTCAAAATTATCGTGGATGCCAACTGCGCAGCTAAACCATGTACAGAGCTTGTAATTCAAGATCCTGAACAAATTAGGATGAAAGGTCGCCCGAGAGAGAACAGATTAAAGAGTGGAGTCGAGAAGAAGTCAAAAAGATCAAGAAAAAATCAGGTCAAGGAAAGAGCTGCTTCAAGCATCAGGCAGACTTGTTTGCAGTCTATTAATACTGAAGAGGACCTGGAGAGAATTGTTCCGCCTTCCAAAACTTTGATGGACGAATTTGATGCTTATGTATTGAGTCAACTTACACAAGAGCATATATAAAACACGGGTGTCGTAACTTTTGAATTAGGGTGGCTTGGTCGCAAATGAAGTGCTTTCAAAATAGGGTGTCTATTTCAGTAAAATGAAGTGCTTTTAGTACGATGACACCCCAGCTCTTGGCTAACGACTCCCTAGCTCTTGCGCGGGACACCCGAAAGGCGAAAACCTACGAGACATCCCAGTGCTCGCGAACCGACACCGAAGATTTTAGCGCGACGACACCCCAGCTCTTGGCTAACGACACCCTAGCTCTTGCGCGGCGACACCCGAAAGGTGGAAACCTACGAGACATCCCAGTGCTCGCGAACCGACACCGAAGATTTTAGCGCGACGACACCCCAGCTCTTGGCTAACGACTCCCTAGCTCTTGCGCGGCGACACCCGAAAGGCGGAAACCTACGAGACATCCCAGTACTCGCGAACGACACCGAAGATTTTAGCGCGACGACACCCCAGCTCTTGGCTAACGACTCCCTAGCTCTTGCGTGGCGACACCCGAAAGGCGAAACCTACGAGACATCCCAGTACTCGCGAACCGACACCGAAGATTTTAGCGCGACGACACCCCAGCTCTTGGCTAACGACACCTAGCTCTTGTGCGGCGACACCGAAAGGTGGAAACCTACGAGACATCCCAGTGCTCGCGAACCGACACCGAAGATTTTAGCGCGACGACACCCCAGCTCTTGGCTAACGACACCCTAGCTCTTGCGCGCGACACCCGAAAGGTGGAAACCTACGAGACATCCCAGTGCTCGCGAACCGACACCGAAGATTTTAGCGCGACGACACCCCAGCTCTTGGCTAACGACACCCTAGCTCTTGCGCGGCAACACCCGAAAGGCGGAAACCTACGAGACATCCCAGTACTCGCGAACCGACACCGAAGATTTTAGCGCAACGACACCCCAGCTCTTGGCTAACGACTCCCTAGCTCTTGCGCGGCGACACCCGAAAGGCGGAAACATACGAAGGCAAACATATGAATACATCGAGGACACCCCTGCTCGCAATACATAATTTATGCATTTGCATTAAATATTAATCAGTATTAATATGAATAAATTACATTCAATTTTCATTCAAAGAAGAATAAAAAAATTAAGAACATTTTTCGATAATGTCGCTAATCTTTTTGTTCAGGCCCTCTCTCAATATCGTCGCAGCTAAGTGTCGCCGGTAATCTCTGACTTCCTCATCCATGAAATCCATCTTCATATCAGGATTGTCCCGTCGAGCAAGACATTCCATGTATCTCAGACAGTATAGGCCGCAATCCATTGTTTTCCTTCTTATCGCAGTAGATATGGAATATGTGGCCTAGAATTGTATGCCATTTCCTTGCATTGGCCTTGTACTTGGGTTGCATTTCAATGAATTCAGGTGCATGAACACCTTTCTTTCCATGTCGACAGCAACCAAATGCCAGTGCGAGTTATCAGAGTTTATTATGGTGAAAAGAAACCGGAATTGGGCCTTATCTTCATCCGATACATTGTCAAATATCGCAGCCCCTGATGTTCCAGCAAGTTCATGAGCAGGTGATGAGGAAGTCAGACACAGAGCAGATACGAAAACTGATGCAAATATGCACTTATGGTATCGGTCAGGATGCTCTGTCCAGTTGCGCATCAGAAACTCCTGGCCGCAATCAATTATCTGCCAATGCAATGTAAACCGATTAATATAATTCTAAAATCAACAACTAGAACAGGTTCCTTGATATACTTACATCATCTATTATCATTTCATTGTTAATGAGATCTTGAAGATTATTTCTTGTTACAACGCCAGAAAACATATTTGTGTAGACGATCTCGTCGGTTTGTCGCTCGCTCAAAAAATTTTGAATAATTATTTGGTCATCTTCGACCGTTGTGTTGGGCTTTGACGTGCCCATTGTCTTCGCCGACTTTTTAGGACGGGTTGTCTCATAACATTCTCCGACGACCGTGGATGCCTTACGCTTCCTCGGCTCTTTTTTAATCCTCCTAACAAGCGAAGGCACTCCAATTATTTCTATGTCCATATTGTCATCCTTTGGCGCAGGGGTGCCAAGTTTATTATCGGATATGGACTCATCTTTATTTTCATTCCCATGCTCTGTTTTATCAGCCAATGAATCCCCCTCCATTCTCTTCTCCTCTGCTTTTGCATTCCCTGTCTCAATTGGATACTCGGATGAATGGTCCTCCTCCATCTTCTTCTCCTCACTATTTCCATTTCCAGGCTCGCGGAGGACCAACTCCAGGGAATGCACCTTCTCTGTTTTCTCGTCTCCCTTGTCCTCCTCATTTATTGCATTACTTTCCTTTCTGACCAGTGAACTGAGGAGGCTCTCAGCAATGGACAGCCTGTGCCTGACATCGTCGAGTTGATCCTTAACGCACTCCAATTCAGTCCTCAACTCGGCGCATCCTGCGCAGCTATCCGTTGGTTGAGGGGCGCAGGTATCTGTTGGTTGAGGGGGGATGCTACATTCTGCTGAGGGAGAAGCCAGCGCTCTTCTGGCAATGGTACAGTAGCTCCCTCCATCTGCAACGCAAGATGATAACAAATTAATATTAAGTGAACATATTGACGCATTAAGTTGAAAAAAATGGTCAGAGCAATGGAGCAATGAACTAGCTTACCAAGTCGTGAGGCTGCAAGTCGGCAACCCGAACCGATTGGATCTTCATTTGGTGGTCATACCACTTCAACAGCCGGGGCCGTTTATCAGGGTATGCTGGTTCTCGCATTGATGTATGCTCGAGGAACCACGCCTGAACATGATATTTTTTTGGATATTAAATAATGTAATATTACAAAAAAAATTTACTCACAACACTAATTATGTGTCTCAATAATCCTTACCACCAGTGCTGCCGAGCATCCGAACAGGGTAGGCTGCCTCCTAACTTTTTTTGCATTCTTTGAGTGCACCGGCTCCTCGGAACGCAAGCAAGCAGCTATTTCTGGGAGAGCCAGAACAATCAACTCCTTCAGTGCCGAAGCCCAGTCGATGCTACCCAGTTGACTTAAGTCATCCAAGTGCTGGATGAGATACCGTGGATATCTCTGATTAGACTTTGGAGCCAAAAACATGGCCAACATGTATGCGATCCAAAGTCGGACGGTGTCCTCGACATCCTCCTGTACTTTAGATGATCGGAGTTGAAATATCAACTTCTCCAAACCTTCTTGGCGAAGATCTAAACCCTGGCCAAACCGTCTGAACAACCTTCTGTTGAACATTTGGCTGGACGTGTCGATCTTCTTCCCATGAGCTGGAAGTCCCAGAATGAGTGCGACTTCGTCGGCACTGAATAGAACTGGCTTTCCGCAAAACATGAACTCGTCGCCTCCATTGTGACATCTTATGATGTCTGCTAGCAGTCGCCCGTCGACTGTGAACGTCTGCATGTCGACGAAGGCACCAAATGGGGTCCTTCGAATCAGTTTTGTATGCCGTCTAGAGAACCCCATCCTCCAAACCTTCTGAACGTATACGGTCGGCCTGCAGCTATTCTTAAACAGCTGGGAAGCCTTCACTGGGGGGACTGGAACAATTTTATTGTCAACTGAAACAGGGGGTAAGACAGAAGACATACTTGTCATGAAATTTTAAGAGAGGATGTCATAATATTTAATATAGTGATAAACATACCTGAAGGAGCCGCATCCTCATTCGAACGAAGAACCATGTCCTTGCATTGTTCCGCCATTTTCTCCGTCTGCTTCTTCTTTGTTCGCGGTCTTCGTCCACATACGAAAGCACTCATCTCCATGAATGAAGTATACGGAAGAATGAACTATGGGACAAATTTAGGAGGGAAAAGGAGACCAGTGGCTTCTCAAGCAAGAGACGAAGGATGGCTTCTTGAGCAAAAGGATGGCTTCTCGAGCAACAGACGAATGAGTGCTTTTTCTAGGGTTTATGCCGACCTCAGAGAAATACGAAAGGACACCCGGATCGCCACGATCACATCACAGAGACCCGCAAACCCATAGGAACTGCCCACGTTTTGCAACTTTTCTCGGAAAGATGGCATGGCTGAGTTACTAGGGTGTCGTCGAATTAGTACTAGGGTGACGTCAAATTCCCGCCTTGTTCAAGCTGGGTGTCGTCGCCTTAAAGCTAGGGTGTCGTGAGATTTCAACTGGGGTGTCGCGAAGGATTTACGACCGATGTTGAACTAGGGTGTCGCTGGGATTCTCTCCGTGGTCAGTTCTAACGATGGGTGTCGTTGCCTTAAAGCTAGGGTGTCGTGATATTTCGACTGGGGTGTCGCGAATGATTTACGGCCGAATTTGACTAGGGTGTCGCCGGGGACTCTCTATGTGGTCATTTGTAAGCACGGGTGTCGTCGCCCTAAAGCTAGGGTGTCGTGGGATTTCAACTGGGGTGTCGCGAAGGATTTACGGCCGAATTCGAACTAGGGTGTCGCTGGGATTATCTCCGTGGTCAGTTTTAAGCACGGGTGTCGTCTCCTTAGAGCTAGGGTGTCGTGAGATTTCAACTGGGGTGTCGCGATTGATTTTCGGCCGAATTAGAACTAGGGTGTCGCGGGGATTCTCTTCGTGGTCAGTTCTAACGACGGGTGTCGTTGCCTTAAAGCTAGGGTGTCGTGATATTTCGACTGGGGTGTCGCGAAGGATTTACGGCCGAATTTGACTAGGGTGTCGCCGGGGACTCTCTATGTGGTCATTTGTAAGCACGGGTGTCGTCGCCTAAAGCTAGGGTGTCGTGGGATTTCAACTGGGGTGTCGCGAAGGATTTACGGCCGAATTAGAACTAGGGTGTCGCTGGGGACTCTCTATGTGGTCATTTGTAAGCACGGGTGTCATCGCCCTAAAGCTAGGGTATCGTGAGATTTCAACTGGGGTGTCGCGAAGGATTTACGGCCGAATTCGAACTAGGGTGTCGCTGGGATTATCTGCGTGGTCAGTTTTAAGCAGGGTGTCATCTCCTTAGAGCTAGGGTGTCGTGAGATTTCAACTGGGGTGTCGCAATTGATTTTCGGCCGAATTAGAACTAGGGTGTCGCGGGGATTCTCTCCGTGGTCAGTTCTAACGACGGGTGTCATTGCCTTAAAGCTAGGGTGTCGTGATATTTGACTGGGGTGTCGCGAAGGATTTACGGCCGAATTCAACTAGGGTGTCGCCGGGGACTCTCTATGTGGTCATTTGTAAGCACGGGTGTCGTCGCCCTAAAGCTAGGGTGTCGTGGGATTTCAACTGGGGTGTCGCGAAGGATTTACGGCCAAATTAGAACTAGGGTGTCGCTGGGATTATCTCTGTGGTCAGTTTTAAGCACGGGTGTCGTCTCCTTAGAGCTACGGTGTCGTGAGCTTTCAACTGGGGTGTCGCGATTGATTTTCGGCCGAATTAGAACTAGGGTGTCGCGGGGATTCTCTCCGTGGTCAGTTCTAACGACGGGTGTCATCGCCTTAAAGCTAGGGTGTCGTGAACTTTCCACTGGGGTGTCACGAAGGATTTTCAGCCGAATTTGAACTAGGGTGTCGCGGGGATTCCTTAGCATCCGGACTCTCAGAGCGAGGGAGGGGAAGAAAGAGTTCTTCTTGCAGAGATGAAATCCAACATAAATTGGTGCTAGGATGGAGGGAAAGGGCAGCATCCGAACTCTCAGAGCGAGGGGGGGAAGAAAGAGAGTTCTTCTTGCACAGATGAAATTCAGTTGAGCACGAACCTACGCCCTCGCTTTGAAAGTCCGGTCGATAGGAAATATTTCAGCTTCGAGGCTGAAAAACCTGGCTACTGGAGTCTACTGGAGTCTTCAAATATAAAAGTTTATCCAATGAGTTTTTCCTTTCCAAAACCTCACGTAGACGTTCACCTCTCTCTCTCAAATATAACCCATCTTACAGACCTGCCGAATTCAGAGAGAGAAGCGAACGTCTACGTGAGGTTTTGGCATCCGGACTGATTCCTTAGCATCCGGACTCTCAGAGCGAGGGAGGGGAAGAAAGAGTTCATCTTGCAGAGATGAAATCCAACATAAATTGGCGCTAGGATGAAGGGAAAGGGCAGCATTAAAAGAGTTATGACTCCCAGAATGTCATAACTATTTTGTTCTAAGAAGTTACCCACGCATTAAACAACGTAAAATGACGCTAAGATGGAGGGAAAGGGCATTTTTGTCTGTACGCTAATTTTAAAAAAAAGCGAACTGCTTTAAATGGCCGTCACGTTCAGAACGTAACATCAAAGCAGAGCCATACCGCCCGGCAGGTCATCCACATAGGGGCCATATGGACCAATCAGAAGAGGCGATGCAGCACACGTAGGCCTTGCTGCACCGGGGGCGGTGTACAAAGTCTTTTCCATATCTTTTATGCCACCACTCACCATCTCAGTGGAAGGGCAAAATTACGGTTGAAAAATGTTACTTAAAAGGATGTTTTTAAGACGCACATAAAAAAGGCCTTATAAAAGCATTACTTAATGTGATGCTGTTGATGCCAAGCCGTCTTTCTTCAACGTCGAAGAATGATGGTTCTTCTCCTTTAAGCGCTCCTACAAGAAAGTTCTCTCGAATATCGATTGCATGATAAATTGATGAAACTGATACTTAAATAAACAACTCAAAAACAGCTAAGAAAAGAATTATCAAAAAAAATAGTTAAAAAGCTTGAGTTCGGATCTCCTCATTATTACGAGAATGAGCTTTTATGAGGGCCCATTTTTTCTTCCAAAAGATGGTTAATTTCAAGATACCATTATCAGGTAGCGGACAGATGACTGGGCTGACAGTGATATATCGAAACCGATACTAAGCATATCAGAGGCATCTTGCTTCACCAGCCGCCTACCAAGTGAGCGCCATCGGTGATAGATGAGCCCAGTTTGTCAGGCATGCGCTGTTACGAATTATGGCCACGTGTTGTTGCAGACAAATAGTGGGCCACGTGACCACATGGGTGTCGATGACACAAGATAATGGGACATGAGGTCCAAGGCCAGGAGGCTAAGGCTCGAGGCCGAAGGGATGCTGGGTCCGAGACCGAGAGGATGCAAGGTCCGAGGCCGAGGGCGAGAAACGCCGAGATCCGAGGCCGAGGCCGAGAGGACGCCGAGGTCGAAGCCGAGGGAACGTTGGGTTCAAGACCGAGGCCGAAGGAGAAACCCGGAGGCTGAGGTGAGGGTCGTCAGTTATCTTCTCCGTTAACCCTAACAAATCTGATCAGCCACATTAGATGCTTTTAAAAGCATCATTTTAAATAATAATTTTTTAACTATAATGATATTTATAAAAAATTATTTTATATTTATATATATATATATATATATATATATATATAAAAAATAATGTTATTTGACATCGATTTTAAAAAGAACTCTAGAACAGTCTGTTTTTTTTTTTGTTACAGGCGGGCGATCACACCATTTGGCGCGAGTCAAACCCAAACTATCAGAGTACAAAATTTGATTAAAAATAACAGGACAAGGGACATCGACGTGCCATTCCCACTGATTAGGATGGCGAGCGACCATAGAAGCTACCCAATCAGCTGCAGCATTGGCTTCTCACCGAATCATCCATCAAATCATCATTAAATTCTTTTTCTGATAAATAGAGGCACTCAAGATATAGATAAAATATATGAGCTGAGGACGGCGACACTAGGCGTTGCAATGCATTACTGCTAAGCGCTCTCTACTTCAATCATCTATATTTGTATAAAAAAATTATATAAATAAAAAAATGAATCTATTCTATTGGTAACAAAGAGAGAAAGGTGAAGACCATCGGAATGCAATTCTTTGAGCATCAGTGCGAAAAAGATGAGTAAATTGAGGTGAACAAATCTATGGTCTGATTCCTTTCGTGTTGCTATTCAATTCGTCAAATGCATGATTGATTTCTCTATAGATGCATAAGCTATCTAACTAACAAATAGATCGAATAATCATACTAAGCATCAATTAGTTCTGCATTTATAATAGAAATTGAAAGAAAAATAGCTAAAGGAAGTACAATACACCCACAATGATCTTGAATGATAACTTTAGCACTAGTCATACTTGGATGATCCAATATATCAAGATATATCTTAACAAACTTGATTGAGGAGGCAACCAAGAAATTATGTTGAGAGAAGTTCTAATATACTATTGTGAAGGGGCGACCTAAAGTGCTAAATTCCTTCAAGTTGGGTGAACTTGTAGGCCGAATGAGTTCTATGGTTTAACTAATAGTTTGTCGATCATCTAAATTGAATTAAATGGCTTTGTTCTGATAATACAACTCATTCCTTTCCTTCTAAATTTACCAAAGAGTATACATTAAAAGAACCTAATCTTTACTCATATGCTTATCAATAAAACTTTTGAGAACGAATTTCAAAGCTTGTGCACATATTGGATATAGAAAAAAGAAACCTAATAATTAAGGGTATCCAAAACTAACTAGATTTCTAACATTAAAAGAAAAGATAATCAGAAATCTCATCATAGATTTTTGGTATGAAAAGAAAAGATAATCATGAGTTTCATCATTATGATTACATCTATTATAAGTCAATAGTGATGTGGCTGATCATGCCCCCAGACGGTGGAGTAACAGTCTGCACGGTTCTAGGAGTCAAGTAATAATTTGGCAGCTAGTCTCGGCCTTGCCCTCGGCTTCGGCCTCGGACTTCACCTCGGCCTCGGCTTCATTCGTGGACTTCACCTCGGCCTCGGCCTCGGTAGCGGACTTCGTTTCAGCTTCAACATCGGCCTTGAGCCTAGCCTCGGCCTCGAGCCCCGCCTTGGCCTCGGCATGTCTTCGGCCTCAGCCTCGAGTCTCGCCTCGGCATGCTTTCGGCCTATAGTTTCAGCCGTGAAACCAACCTCGAATATTGGGCCAATTGATCTAAAATGCCTAAGACTGCCACGTGGCCCGCTAACCCACTCTTTGCCAAAACTATGGGTGGTTATCGATATACTGTGGGCGTTATCGATATTTACGGCGCGCGTTTAGCGGCTATGCGTCCACCTACCGCTTACGGAGCTGATCTTGATGGAAGACGTACTCGATGGTTATCCACAAAGGATAAGAGGGACCTCCAAACAGGTATATAAAAACCTTAACTCACAACGAGGAGGAGAGGACTTCTATTATCTCATCTTTACTGCTATTCTTCAAACTACTAACTTAAGCGTCGGAGGGTCCCCGCCAAACCACCGGTCCAGGACTTTTGTTGCAGGTTTCCGACCAAAGGAGGCGGGTCTTATCGTCCTTCTGAAGACCCACAAAGCTCCTCTCTTGCTCGATGCTCTTCGAAAGTGATTTGACAGCAACAGATTGGCGTGCTAGGTAGGGGCGGCAGCAAGCGTCGACTGCAACACGTTTATTCGACGTACTTGCAACCCTTCAACCTCTACAAGGAAGAAGATGGTGATCACACATGCGCAGTATGCCTCCACCAGTCAGGTTTGAGGCATCCCCCGCGAGCTGAGCCGCTTGAGACGACTTCCTGTTCCGCCTCCCATACAGCCGCAGTTTAGCCAAGCTGACCGACTTGCCCTGACCCAGCAGGTTCAGGATTTGATGGGTGTGGTTTAGGGACTACAGGAACAATGTTCAACCACTACGCCATTGCCACCTTAGCCCCCTCTGCCCCATGCGGAGGGTCATGAGCCAGCCAGTCTCATAGTGGCAGGACCCCTCCAGAGGCCTTCCATCATGCATCCCCGAAATCTCATTGCCGGGAGACCTCTAAGTGGCAACGGTCTCCTTTCCATCGCTCTGACCACCTTCCCAAGTGGCATAGTGGGAAGGAACCCGAGCAAGTGCATTCCCTACACCGGCGACCTTCTCCCTATTCGTCCTCTGAATCTTCAAAGGAAGATTTCGATAGATGGATCGCTCGCCGGGCCAAGCGACGATTAGACGAGTACCATCATTGGCTGGAGGAGCTCAGCCGTAGAATTACCAACCCTCACAAGACAGACTATGACCATCGCCCCCCACTGTCTCACCGTATTATGGAGGAGCCGATTCCACCCCAGTTCTGTCTGCCCCAGCTGGACCTATACGACGGCACCACAGACCCTCTGGATCACCTGGAAAGCTACAAGGTCCTTATGCAGGTCCAAGGGGCAATAGATTCTCTTCTTTGTGTTGCCTTCCCAGCTACACTTCGGAAGGCTACACGAGCGTGGTATTCCCATTTGCCACCACGTAGTATCAACTCCTTCAGGCAGTTAGAGCGATCTTTCTTAGCCTACTTTGATGCATGCCGAAAGATTCTTCGGATGGCTGATAGCCTATTTGCCGTCCAGCAAGGAGCGGCGAAACCTTGAAGGACTTCGTGGCTCGATTCAAGGAGGCTGCACTCGAGGTCTACAATCTTGAGGACTCTGTGGCCACTCTAGCCCTGAAGCGGGGACTCCATCCCTTCCGATTCGCCTATTCTTTGGACAAGAAGCCTTCCAGCTCTTATGTCGAACTACTGAGCCGAGCGCAGAAATATATCCGCGCCAACGAAGTAGACTTCTCCAGGAGGGAGGTCGACAAGGGGTCCGTCAAGAAGCTAGCACCTCCAGAATTTGTTGGGGCGATCAAGAAAGTCTGAGCCGCCTCGTCGTCCAGATAACCAACCCTGGGCTTTGGTTCCCAAAGAGCACTTCATCCCACTTCTCGCCCCAATATCCTACATTCTGTTGGAGATTGAGGGCGAGCCCTATCTCCGACGTCCACCTCCCATGAGGCCAGGGATCCCCCGCAGCAAAGAACTTTACTGCTGCTATCATCGGGACTACTGTCATAATACGGAGGACTGTCGCCTGCTGAAGAAAGCTATTGAAGAACTCGTTCAGCAGGGCCATTTGGGTAAGTTTGTCCGAAGAGGGAACCCTACTGCCCTAGGCCCGTCGGCACCTTCTGCACCCCAGATCGGCATGGACAATGCTCCGACAGAGAAGACGGTGGCCATGATCTCCTGAAGGGGCAGGTAGTACTTCTAAAAGGCAGCATGAGGAGGGGGTAGATTCTGTAATTCCCTTCTCTAAAAGGGACCTAGAAGGGGTAGTTAACAAACATGATGATAGCGTTGTTTATCCATGACGATCGCGAAGCATCCTATAAAACGAATTTTAGTTGACAGTGGGAGCTCTATGGATGTTTTGGGTTATGATGCATTTGTTCAAATGAACTTGTCCCCTAGCTTCCTTCAGCCTGTCACCACACCCTTGATGGGTTTTACCGGCAATTCTGTAAGGGTTAAGAGGGAGATTACTCTCCCTGTCATAGCAGGGACGATATCGTGTCAAAGCACGATTCTCATGAACTTCCTAGTCGTCCGGGTTCCACTGGCCTACAACGCCATTCTCGGAAGGCCTGGTCTAAACCTTCTGGATGTCGTTATCTCTATCAAAAGACTGCTCATGAGGTTTCCTACCAGCAAGGGAGTTGGGAAGATGTGGGGGGAGCGGAACCCACTACCGCTCTGCTACCATATGGCCCCCAGCCTGCAGGGAGCGGTGTCTGCACCAGCGCTAGAACCGCTCGACCCCCAAGACTTGGAGAGGAGAGGGGAGCCGGTCGAGCACTTGCTAACCTTTCCAGATTGGAGCCCTACTTTCAAAGTAGGCGCGCGATCAGCTTCTTGCTTTTTGCAAGCTAACTCCGACATCTTTGCATGGTCATCGTCCGACATGCCGGATATCCCTAAAGAGGTAATTACCCATCAACTCAATATCAAACTGTGGTACCGGCCCGTCTGGCAGAAAAAGAGAAGCTTTGCCCCCGACCGGTAAAAGGCCATCGATGAGGAGGTTCGCAAGCTGGTGGCTGCTCGCCACATCCGAGAGGTCCACTACCCCGACTGGCTGGCCAACATCGTGATGGTCTGCAAGGCTAGTGGGAGCTGAAGGATGTGCATGGACTTCACTGATCTCAACAAGGCATGCCCCAAGGACAGCTTTCCGTTGCCTCGATTGACCAGCTGGTGGACGCCACGTCTGGTCATGAGACCCTTAGCTTCATGAACACCTTCTCGGGATACAACTAGATCAAAATGGATCCGACGGATGAGGAAGCTACCTCATTTGTGACCGAGAAGGGGATATACTACTATAAGGTGATGCGTTCGGGTTAAAAAATGCGGGAGCCATCTATCAGAGCTGATGAATAAAGTATTTGAAAATCAGATCGGGCGCAACATGGAAGTGTACGTGGATGACATGCTGACCAAGAGTTTCCATACCATTGACCATGTTGCCAACCTTGTGGAGACTTTCGTCAATCTTTGCCGGTACCAATGAGGCTGAACCCCGCAAGTGCACCTTCGGGGTTACAGCAGGCAAGTTCTTGGGCTATACTGGACATGAGGCCCTGGCCAGCAAGAAGAGGTGCAGCGCCTGATCGGAGGGTGGCATCCTTGAGTCGTTTATTGTCCAAGTTGGCGGAGAGGTGTCTGCCTTTATTCAAGGCATTACGCAAAATCAACGGCTTCGAGTGGATGGAAGAGTGCTAGAAGGTCTTCGAGGAGTTGAAGGAATTTATGTCTACCCCGCCACTGTTGTCTAAACCAGGAGGAGAAGAAGAACTCTTCCTTTACCTCGCGGCATCCCCTGAAGCAGTGAGTTTAGTGCTCATTCGTATCGATGCCGACAAGACGCAGAGGCCAGTCTACTATACAAGCAAAGTTTTTCATGATGCAGAGATCAGGTATTCTAACACCAAAAGATCATTTTTGCACTGATCGTCTCTGCTCAACGTCTCAGGCCTTACTTCCAAGCACACCCAATTGTGGTGGTCATGGATCAACCACTCAAACAATTCTCTTCCATCCTGATACCTTCGGTCGACTGGCAAAGTGGGCACTCAAGCTGGAGAATTTGACCTATTGTTCGACCCAGGTCGGCCATGAAGTCCAAGATCTTAGCAGATTTCCTAGTCAAGTACACCTGGACAGAGGAGCAGCTGAAGGAGTCCCATGCAAACCCCTTGAACGTCACAATTGAGGGAAGAGGGGAGGACTGGATCCTTCACATGGATGGGGCATCAAATTCTCAAGGAAGCGGTGCAGGCCTCATCCTAGCAAGTCCGGATGGTGTTGTGACCGAGTATGCCCTTCATTTTCTCTTCTCGGCCACAAACAACCAGACTGAATATGAAGCCTTATTATCAGGGATAGACTGGCACGGGAGTTAGAGTGAAATGCCTTAGAGTTTTCACCGACTCCTAGCTCATCTCTGGTTAGGTTAAGGGAGAGTATGAGGCTCGAGATCCCACACTGTCCCTACTTAAGCAAGGTGCAATCACAAGCCTCTCCCTTTACTCATTTCAGTGTCAATTACATTCCCGGGGGGAGAATGCTAGAGCCGATGCTTTGTCCCGGCTAGCCACTTTGGTTGACGGGACCTTGGGGAGAACTTATGTGGAACATCTGGAAGCCCCAAGCATCGATGTAGCGAAAGAATCCCTGCCAATTAACCAAGATCCTTCTTGGATGGACGCCTATGTCCAGTACCTGACCAACAACGTTCTCCCAGTCGACCCGCTGAAGCTAAGCTATTCAGATGGTGAGCATCCAAGTTCCTGGTGCTTGACGGATAATTGTATCGAAGATCCTTTTTCCATCCTCTCCTCAAATGTGTCGGTCCTGCAACACTGACTACATCCTCCGTGAGATCCATGGGGTATTTATGGAAACCACTTGGAGGGCAGAGCGTTGTCACATAAGGCTCTATGATAAGGCTACTACTTGCCTACCATGCGGGAAGACGCGGCTGAGTTGGTCCGGAAGTGCGATAGCTGCCAGCGACACGCTAACATTCAACAGTTGCAACCTCTCAGCTGAGCCCTCTGTCGGCTCCATGGCCCTTCGCCCAGTGGGGAATGGACATTTTGGGACCATTCCCTCCAGCCTCTAGTCAGTGAAAGTTTCTGCTCGTTGCCATCGACTATTTCACTAAGTGGGTAGAGGTCGAAGCACTCGCTAAAATCACCGAAGCCAAGGTAAGGAACTTCTTTTGGAAGTCCATTATCTGTCGGTTCGGGCTGCCCTATACCCTTGTTATCGACAATGGTATACAGTTTGACAATGTTCCTTTCAGAGAGTTTTGTGCCGAACTGGGCATATGTCAGAGGTTCACTTCTGTCGATCATCCGCAATCAAACAGAGCGGTAGAGTTGGACCATCCTTCAAGGGCTCAGAATATGTTGGATGATTTCAAAGGAAGATGGATGAGAAGCTCCCGAATGTACTGTGGGCGTATCACACGACACCGTGGATCCCCACGGGAGAAACCCCCTTTAGCCTGGTGTTCGGGTCGGAGGCCATTATCCCGGTAGAGATTGGCATTCCTAGCCCTCGGATACAATCCTATGATGAAGGGAACAATCCAAGCCAGCTACGAGCTAGCCTTGACCTTGTTGAGGAAGTCCGCGATTAAGCACGACTCAAAATGGCTTCCTACCGACAAAGGATCGCAGAGTACTACAATGCCCGAGTTCGCCCCAGAACATTCCTTCCTGGACCTGGTCCTCAGATGACCGAAGTCTCCAAACCTACGGAGGGAGGAAAGCTGTCGCCCAATTGGAAAGGACCTTATCGAGTCACCGATTCACTTCATCGCAGAGCATACCGAATCAAAGGATTGGATGGGAAGCCTCTCCCTCGCACCTAGAACGCGGACAATCTCTATCGGTATTATCAGTAAAATATACTGACATCCTAAGCTTGAGCATGTCTGCTGAAATAATATTTACTTTTTCACTAACAAGTGTCTTCGAGCAATCTTGCTTCTTCAGCTCAAGCCCGACTCCGCGGCACTCGAGCCCGACTCCGCATCGGCACTTGAGCCCGACTCAACATCGGCACTCGAGCCCGACTCCGTGTCGGCACTCCAGCCTGGCTTCGCATTGGGACACAAGCATGAGGTTGGATCAGCGTTTATTCAGACTCATTTCGGTCTCAATTTCAGCCTTAAGTCAACTCCGGTTTCGACTTCTCCCATGTCTTGACTTTGACCTCAACACCTACGTCGAGTATCGATTGTCTCAACTACGGCTCCAAGTATCGGCTATAGCCCGGGTTTCTATTCTAGCTTCTGCCTCACCTAACCCTAGCTACGGTTTCGGTTCCTAGCTTGGATCTACGCTCTCGGCCCCGGCCCCCATTCTAGAATGAGCGTCTTAGCTACTACAGAAGCAAATCATCCACAACAAATTCCAAAGACTTAAAAGTGTAATTTTCATTGATTGTAAAAGTTACAAAGTTACTGACTCTAGTCGAGCCTCATTACAAGGAAAAATAAAAATAGATGGTGCTCAGGGCTCGGCCGGCGCTAGATCATCGTTGGGGGAAGGGTGTTCTTCTTCGTCTGGTTCCAGGTTGCCAATTCCCTTGAGGCCATAGATTCTTCTCACTTTGGCCTTACAATCTTGGAAGCCCACATTGTATGCAAAGGCAGTGGCCCCGACTAGCTCCTCTTCATAACTGGTGGACTGCTGAAGCTCTATACGGCCTCGGCGGCCTTCTTCTTGGCCGCAATGATCTTTTGTTTGGTAGGCATTACAGCCACCTTCAGGTTAGTTATTTCGGCGTTGAATCGGTAGGCAATCTCCTCGACATTTTCTGCCCGCTCCTCGGTCGCTTTTATTTTAATGATGGCGGAGTGTAGTCGATTCTGCAAGGCAAACACCTATGACTCCGCCATCTTTTGCTTCTCTTCTGCCGCCCGAGCATTATCGAGCTCACAGGCTGCCTGGCATTGAGATTCCTCAAGCGCTTCTTCTGCCCTTCTCGCACGGCCAAACCCTCAGATCGGGCAGCCTCGACCTTGTTCTTGGCCCTTTCTGCCCGGGCCAAACCCTCGGCTCGGGCCATTTCAAGATCCTTCTCGGCCTTTTCTGCTCTGACCTGAGCTTGGCTAACCTCTTCATGCAAATAGCCGAGGATGGCCTTGGCCTAGGATAGGATGCCTTTGACGGTGGACAAGGAATTCATCGTCTGCACAAGCAATATTCGGGTTAAGTGACAAGGAAAATTCTTAATGAAGACTATTGATAAAGGGGGGAAACAGTTACCCAGAGGTGAGCCACGGAGGCTTCACAGAAGAAGATAGAGGTCCCTTGATTCTGAAGGACCCTCTGAAGCTCAGGTATGCAGACCTGAGCCATTATTCGCTTGGACCAATGGTTGTGGTGCTCAAGGATTGACTGAAAGGAAGGCGCGTTAGCTTCGTCTTCCTCCGTGGTCCTGGCGGGTGTCGAAGCCGCTAGCATCGGGTCAGAGGACGACGGTGCCCCTTCCGTTGGCGCTACTACCTGCGGAGGCTCTTTGGCTATCGCCTCTTCGGCTGGTAGAGCGGCCTCTGGAGCCAGCCCTGCAGTCGGTGCAGTTGGCTCCACCTCAAGAGTGGCAGGTGGTGGTGATGGAGGAATCCCAGCCCTCGGTTCCTTCGAGGGTATGTTGGTGAGATCAATGGGGGATCGGGACGGTGCTGGTGAGGGTGACTGAGGCCTCTTCCTTGATTCTTCGGCCTCTTAAGTTCTTCCCATGGCCCCTCCGGCCTCGGCTTTCTTTTTGGCCTTGATTTTGGCCATCTTCTCGACGGGAGCCCTGTCCGCCTGGGCTCTTCTCTCCTTGGCCGTGACCCTTCTCACTACTTGGACTGACGACAACATATCTGCATAAGTCAAAGGACTTGGTAAAAAAAAAAAAAAAAGAGGGGAAAAGAAAGAAGAGCCAATGATGATGTGGGCAAAGAGGAGAAAAGTCATGGCTAGCCGAAGGTTAGCCGAAGGTTTTCTTCGGCCAACAGTTGGTTGCATTGGGGGACGTTGGCAGTTATCAGCTGCCCGAATACCTCTTGATCCCTTGGGAGTATGATTGGATCCTTGTTCGGCTCGATATTTGGAGTCTCCCATACTGTCCTCACCCCCTCAACTTGAGCAAAGAAAAACCTATCTTTTCCACCCCTTAATAGACGTAGAAAGATATAGTTTGAGGGTTTTGGTTGGTTTAGGGGTAAAGGACCACCACACCGATTGTTTCCTAAGGGTATAGAAGCATTGGAAAAGAGAGATCCTAGCTCTATCCCATGAATGTGGCATAGCACTAAGAAACCGATGATGGTCCGAATAGAATTTGGAACCAACTGTGCTAGTGCTAGAGAGTATCTATCCAAAAGGTTAAGTATGACAGGATGGATGGGTAGGCGAAGGCCGGCCTTGAAGTAGGTTTCATACGGGGCAGCTCTATCGGACAGGAAGAAGTTACCCTATCTTCAGGAAGAGGTTAGAATAAGCGGATGTTGGTGGGGAGGCTACACTTAGCCTTGAGATTTATTATCTCTTGGGCAGCCATGCTAGAGGCAGTCCATTCGGGGGACTACCTCATGGTGGAGGATGAGCTGGTGATGGCTGGACGGCGCTGAATAGGGGCTCGTCCGGTGGTCGGGCAACTCCTGGCAGGAGACCGTCCGATGGCTCACCGCTGCTCTACTGGGACCCTATCTGTGGAAGGGGTAGACCAGCTGGGTGTTGGGGACGGAGAAGGAGGCGAAGGATCGGGAGAATAACCTCTAGAATCAGAGATGGAGTAGGAAAGGGATGAAGAAGCCATGGAACGAAGATGGAACTGACCTGGAGGAAGGATCTGGGAAATGGGAATCGAGGATGAAGAGCTCGGGAAGCAGAAGAAGATGAACAGACACTCGAATGAGGATCGGGTGGAAAGGAAAGGGCAAATACAATAGAAGCGAAAGACCGAGGTTGGGGACGACCCCCCTTTTTATAGCCTTGCCGTTTCAAATCATCCCACCTGCCTCCAATTTGGCCACGTGCCCACTCGCCACTGGAGATCATTTCGGCAACTGCCCAATGCGCAGAACGCGAGGTGCACCACCAATGGTGGGACAACGGTGGCCTCACCACAATGATGGTGCCCACCTTTTCGTAGTTTCATACCCGAGGAGAATTCCCCTTGATCTCAATGGTCAGAACGGATAAGGTGGTGGCATTGCAGCACTCGATGCCTCATCAAAGAAGTATGGCTTTTGGGGATACGTGTCCTCTTTGTAGCTGTTGGCATACGAAGATCAGCCACTAAGTGATATAACACCCCTTTTGCTGGTGATTGTACGCCCACCATCTTAGGGGCGGGGGGCATCTGATGTGGCTGATCATGCCCCCAGGAGGTGGAGTAACAGTCTGCACAGTTTTCGGAGCCAAGTAATAATTTGGCAGCTAGTCTCGGTTGCATTATCAACTGCTGAAGAAGAATATGTTGCAGCTGGAAGTTGCTGTGCTCAAATCCTTTGGATTAAGAGATAACTTGAAGATTATGGCATAATACTTGATAAAACTCCAATTAGATGTGATAACACAAGTGCAATTAATTTAACTAAAAATCCAATTCAACATTCAAGAACAAAACACATTGAAATTAGATATCACTTTATAAGAGAACATGTAGCTAATAATGAAATTTGTCTTGATTATGTTAATACTGAAGAACAATTAGCTGATATATTTACAAAACCTTTGAGTGAAGAAAGATTTTGTTATCTTAGAGGTGAATTAGGGATTTGTGACCCTTTGGAATGATTTTGAAACTCTAAGGAATGACTATCTAGATTTCTATTAATTTCTTGATATTTCTTTCATAATTTTAAGGATAAATTATATAGTCATCTGAGTAATTTGTTCCTCATATTCCAAAGATTTTTTAAAATTTTATTGAACCTATTGTGACAAGTTTCAGTTGTTTGAATCTCAGTTATTTTTCTCTAAAACTGTTAGTGGAGTCGACACCTCAGTTTGAGGAGTCGACACCTTGTCTGTATCGCTCTCGGTCCCTGACCTTGGAGCCGACACCCGTATAAGTGGAGCCAACTTCAGTTCTAGCGCGACTGTGTTAGCGATTTGGAGTCGACACCCGACTTTGCGGGAGTCAACACTTGGGGGTCCCAAATTGACTTTATTAGGGCAGAGTCGACACCTCGTCATTTCATCTCTTTTCAAATTCTTTTCAAACTCTTCCCAAACTTTCTCAAAGCCTCCCCATCTCTAATTCCACCCTATTCAAGCCTTCCTAAGGATCTAATGGCACCTAAGAGGAGAGGATCAGTGCTTGGAGTGCCCGTAGCAACCAGAAAACGATCGGCGAGACGACCCATGCGCGAGCCGTCTTCGAGTGATTCCTCTTCGACTGCTTCGGACAATCCAGACCCTTCATCTCCTCAGGTAGATACCCTAGCAGGGAGAGTGATAACTATGGGTACGAAAGTTGATTTTGAGTTCTTTCAATCCGAGGGCTTCTCTATTGGGAATCAAATCAAGGAACTAGGCTGGGATAAAGTGTGTTCTCTAGATGTTCCTACATATCAGCTCTTGTCAAGGAATTCTATGTTAATCTGTCAGAGGTAAAAGGATCATCTCACTTTTCAGAAATTAGGAAACCTCCTTAGCATTCCTATTACTGGATTAGTTGCCAACATCCATAGTGAGAGGTCACCCGCTCTATCGAGGATGATAGGAAGAGAAGTTACAGAATTTGAGGAGATTAGGGCTAACCAACTGCCCTTGGAACTAAGATTACTTCACAATATTTGCAGTAGAATATTATTTCTAAAACCGGTCGATTTGAGTATGTCTCTGAGTGAGACATTGTTGTGATGGACAGTGTGTTGACCAGTCAACCCATAAATTTAGCTGCAATGATGATATTTTATATGGTTAAGGCTGGAGGGAAAAGAAGATCATCCTTACCCTACGACATGGTGCTAACTATGGTTTTCAAAAGCCAAGGTGTTGTGATATTAGACAATGAACCTTCTAAGAATCTCAGGCATACTGATTACTAGAGTTTGGCCACCTTGCATCGGATGAGATTTGTTAAGATCAACGAGCAATGGGAAAGGAAAGGCAACTTGGACGAGAGCCCCTGAACCTAGACCTTCTGCATCTTTTGAGGCTGGACCATCTGTGAGGGTTCCCTCTCCGCAGTCTAGCAGTCTTGTTCCTACCCCTGCACCCGCTCAAGTTCATGTTCAGTCATCCACTTCATCAGTTGGTTTTTTAGACCTTCAATTGGAGCAACTCAAAGGATTGCTTGCTACTCAGAAGGATGAATTGAAGATTGAGTTTGATAATAAGTTTATGAATCTTAAAGACACCCTTTATTCCCTGGATGATCGCATTGGTAAAATAGAATCAACTCTTAGTTCATCCGTAGATTCCTTGAGTAATGATCTAAAAAATATATTTGAAGAACTTAAAGATATCTGTAGAGATTCTGAGACCTACTCCAAGTGCAATGCCGAGCTTCAAGATAAAATCATGACTGCTTGCTCTTTTGTTGATAGAAGGTTGAAAGAATTTGTAGCTACTCAAAGTGATGGAATGGGAAAGATTTTGGATCATTTAACAAGAATCATTAGAAACAATTTGTAATTTTCATGTAATGAAGTCAAGTTTTTTTTTGTTTGATGTTTGTAATGAAAGTTTAGTTTCTTATTGTAATACTTGACCTTTGATGAAATGAAATTATCCTTTGATCTATCAATTTTATCATTTGACTTAACTCTTCCTAACCTTTTTGTTGATTACAAAAAAGGGGGAGAAAGTTATGTCGTATATGCATTAATTAGTTATGCTTTGATTGTCATTTTATTTAATTGATATCAAGTGATTTTGTTTGGTATCAAGTGATTTTGGATATGCAAATAAGCCTAAGTGACAATTGATATAACTGAATTCTAAGTATCCAACACTAAAATGTAGAGCAAAAGGAAAAACAACTGCTAAATTGAACTTCATAGGGGAGCTACCTTATTCAGGGGGAGCTTACTTGTGAGGATCACTTCCTTGAAAATTTTATTTTAAGAATCCTATGCATATACTCAATGTTTTTATAATCATCAAAAAGGGGAGATTGTTGACCCAATTATTGATTTTGATGATTAATAAAGGAATTGAGTATATTTATTTGATTACTAATAGATTTGATAAGTGTTTCAGGGCTTAAAAATATTTGATTGATTTAAAGGCATTAAGAAACGTGTTTTGAATCAATTGCAAAATATAAGTTTCAAAGTTTCAGAGCCTGGAGTCGACACCTAGGAATGCTGGAGCCGACCCCATGGCCAGTCAAATATTCTTCTGATTTTTGATACGGTCCGGAGCCGATACCTAGAGTTTCGGAGCCGACATCCAGAGTTTCGGACTCGACACTTATAGTGTCTGGAGCCGACTCCGATGCGGGGACAGAATGTTTGATTTTTGACTACCTCGGAGCCGACACTTACAGTCTTTTGGAGCCGGCACCTGAGTATGGCGAGCCGACACCTAACTTTTTCGAGCCGACTCCTCGACGAACTCAGAACTTTCTATTTTTGGATAAACGACTTAGAGCCGACACCTGAAAAGTTGGAGCCGACTCCAACCTATTTGGAACGAAATTTTAAAATGCCAGATCAGCTCAACGGTAATATTTTCTTTTTACCTAACTTCTAACGGATATATTTTGTTTGGAAAAACTTTCCAGGTACATTCCAATGGCTAGTTTTCTCACCAAAAATGGATTAAAGGAATCTATAAAAAGGGGGAGAAAGCTCGTTTGAAAATAACGAAAAAATCAGAGTGAATACAAATCAAACATCTAAGAAGTCTTGAGCCTGAAATCAAAGAGAAAAGTATCCAAACTCAAATCCTTCCACTCCAAAAAGCTCAAAGAGAAATCCAAGGCGCTCATATTGGAAAAATCGGAGGACTCCCAAAATAGAAGAAAAAAGCTCTGTTTTCTCAACTTCTCATCTGCAACATTTGCAACGAATCAAAGCTGAAACCTGATTCAAATCTCCAGAGAGAAGAGGAAAAGAAGAAAAGCTCAAATCCAACAATCTTCAAAACAGGCTTTTCTAACCTTGCTTATTCATTTTGAATATTCGCTCATTTGAGGAGCTTTGTATTATTGAAAAATATTATTCTTTCTTGTTTGTGCTAGTTCTATCAAGGGGATTGAACTAGTAGAGGTAGTATACCTGGGGTCAAGCTAGATTAGCTTGAGTTTAGGGTTTTGTACTGGTGAGCTCGAAAAATTGGCTGGGTTCGTTGTGATCCCTAGGAAACAACAAGTTTGAGTTGTGATCTTGTAAAACAACTCGACTGTAATCAAGAGGATTATAGTGTGGACCCAAGTGGATCTTGGGAGTGGACGTAGGTATTGGATACACCGAACCACTATAAAAACCTTTGTGTTTGCCGTGCTTTGATTATCTCTTTCTCTATCTCCTTGGTTGTATTTAACATTTGCATTGCATTTCATCTATCTCCAAGCACATAGTTGTTAAAAGGTTAAAATTTTTTTAAAGAACCCAATTCACCCCCCACCCCCTCTTGGGTTGCCATCTGGGCCAACAATTGGTATCAGAGCTTGTGCTCATTGTTTATTTGATCACACGATCAAGAGCTAAAGATCCAAATGGCAGCTCAAGTTGGATCTTCATTTGCTGAAGGTTATTCTACAAATAGACCTCCCTTGTTTAATGGTTCCAACTATTCATATTGGAAAGCAAGAATGAGAATATTCATTCAAGCTTTAGATTATGAATTATGGAGTGTTATAATTAATGGACCTAGCACACCCACACACGTAGTTGATGGTTCTATTGTTTCCGAAGCCCGAAAGGAATTGGAATGAGAATGATAGGAAAATGGCTCAGCTTAATGCTAAAGCCATGAATGTTTTATATGTTCATTAGATGCTAACGAATTTAATCGTATCTCTACATGTAATTCTGCAAAAGAGATATGGGATAGATTAGAGGTTACCCATGAGGGTACAAATCAAGTTAAAGAATCTAAGATAAATATTCTTGTTCATAAGTATGAATTATTCAGCATGGAACAAACTGAAACTATAGCATGCATGTATACTAGATTCACCGACATTGTAAATGGTTTAAAACATAACTTAATTAGTATTAGCCAATTATTTGATAAAGGTTTTACAGTATCATTTGAAGCATCTATCTGCACTGTTTCTAATCCCATTGATAATAGCATTATTTTTATTGGAAATAGAAATGGCAATGTATACTTGATTGATTTAGATAATTTTTCTACTAGTAATCATTGCTTAGTTGCTAATAATGCTAATATGAATGAGATTGGTTGGTTATGGCATCGTAGATTAGGTCATGCAAGCACACACCTAATTTCAAAATTAATAAGAATGGATTTAGTAAAAGGACTTCTACAACTAGATTTTGAAAATAACAAAATTTGCGATGCATGTCAATTTGAAAAATAAACTAGAAACTCTTTCAAACTAAAATATTGTTTCCACTTCTAGGCCACTTGAACTACTTCACATGGACCTTTTGGACCTACTAGAACCATAAGTCTAGGAGGAAAGAATATGGTCTTGTGATTGTAGATGATTACTCTAGATATACTTGGGTATTATTTTAGCTCATAAAGATGAGACCTTTCCATTGTTTTTGAAATTCTTCAAAAAGGTCACAAATGAAAAAAAATAATACCATAGTGTCTCTTAGAAGTGATCATGGCACTAAATTTGAAAATCATATATTGAAAACTTTTGCATAGAAAATGGCATCCATCATAATTTTTTAGCACCTAGAACATTGCAACAAATGGAGTAGTTGAAAGGAAAAATAGAACCTTAGAAGACATGACCCATACCATGCTATGTGAAAGCAACCTACCAAAATACTTTTGGGCAGAAGCTATAAACACGACATGTTACATTCTTAATAGAGCTTTGATTAGGCCAATCATTAAGAAAACTCCTTATGAACTATGGAACAATAGAAAACCAAACATAAGCTACTTTCATGCATTTGGTTGTAAATGTTTTATTCATAATAATGGTAAAGATAATCTAGGAAAATTTGATGCAAAATCTGATGAAGGCATTTTCTTAGGATATTCAACATCTAGTAAAGCCTATAGAGTGTTTAACAAGAGAAACTTAATTGTAGAAGAATCTATTCATGTAATTTTTGATGAATCTTTAGCATCTAGTTCAAGAATAATTGATGATGAGGAAGATACAAACATTCTAGAAAGAGACATTGAAAAGTTAAATATTGATGTATCTTCATATCATGAACAAGAAGCCAAAGATAATGATTCCCCTAGTGTTGATGTTGTTGATGCAAATCATAATGATATAGATCTTTCTAGAGATTGGAGATATGCCTATGGTCATCCAAAAAATTAATTATAGGTGATCCATCTCAAGGAGTAAGAACTAGATCATCAATGAGAAACATCAACAATCATCTTGCATTTGTATCTCAAATTGAACCTAAAACTATTGAAGAGGCAGAAAAGATAATAATTGGATGTTAGCCATGCAAGAAGAATTAAATCAATTTACTAGGAATAATGTCTGGACTCTTGTAGATAGACCTAAAGATCATTCTATTAGGATCAAATGGGTATTTAGAAATAAATTAGATGAAAATGGCATAGTAATTAGAAACAAAGCTAGATTAGTCGCAAAAGGATATAATCAAGAAGAAGAATTGATTTTGATGAAACTTTTGCACCTGTAGCT